>JAVGWX010000005.1:82422165-82484665 GCA_036924085.1 Ariolimax columbianus
GGGGGGTGGGTGTGTGTGTGTGTGTGCGTGCGTGCGTGCGTGGGTTTTTGCGTGCGTGCGTGCGTGTGTTTTCGTGCGTTTTCGTGCGCGCGGGTGCGCGCGCGTGCATATTGAATAGTAAATTGGAAAGATGAAAGCATCAACACTGAAGGAGAAATTATCGCGCACCTAAAGTTTGCTGATGACATTATCATCTTTAGTAACCCTGTGCAATGCTTACATGAACTCGACGAAGCAAGGGAAGCAGTAGGCCTAAGGATTAGTAGAGCGATACTCCAATATATACTGAACATGTTTTTCCTATAAACGGAGCTATGACTATGAGATTGCTCTTTGAAAACATTTACCTTGGTCAAGAGAACTCGCACATAATAATTCATTAACTGCTCGTAGGTTGACAGCTTCAATTGTATCAAATCTCGTAGGATAACAGCTTCAATTGTATCAAATCTCGTAGGTTACAGCTTCAATCGTATCAAATCTCGTAGGTTACAGCTTAAATCGTATCAAATCTCGTAGGATGACAGCTTCAATTGTATCAAATCTCGTAGGATGACAGCTTCAATTGTATCAAATCTCGTAGGTTACAGCTTCAATCGTATCAAATCTCGTAGGTTACATCTTCAATCGTATCAAATCTCGTAGGTTACAGCTTCAATCGTATCAAATCTCGTAGGTTACAGCTTCAATCGTATCAAATCTCGTAGGTTACAGCTTCAATCGTATCAAATCTCGTAGGTTGACAGCTTAAATCGTATCAAATCTCGTAGTTTGACAGCTTAAATCGTATCAAATCTCGTAGGTTGACAGCTTAAATCGTATCAAATCTCGTAGGATGACAGCTTCAATCGTATCAAATCTCGTAGGTTACAGCTTTAATCGTATCAAATCTCGTAGGTTGACAGCTTCAATCGTATCAAATCTCGTAGGTTGACAGCTTAAATCGTATCAAATCTCGTAGGATGACAGCTTCAATCGTATCAAATCTCGTAGGTTGACAGCTTAAATCGTATCAAATCTCGTAGGTTGACAGCTTAAATCGTATCAAATCTCGTAGGTTGACGGCTTAAATCGTATCAAATCTCGTAGGTTGACAGCTTAAATCGTATCAAATCTCGTAGGTTGACAGCTTCAATCGTATCAAATCTCTTAGGTTGACAGCTTCAATCGTATCAAATCTTGTATGTTAACAGATCAGAGATGAAAAGCCAAAAGCTCACACCTCTAACAGCGTGTACTGTATATTCCAGCCATGCTAAAAGGCTTCCAGGTTTGGGTCCTACAAAAAGTAGATGCTAAGAACCTTCTAGATGATCAAATGGCAATGAAGCGATGAAGATTGACAGTCTCTCTACAAAACCGACTTCACAGAAATAAGGCCCCGACCATCTTCAGTGACATCGCAGATACCGTGTTGTTAAGAAAATTCAAATGGGCCGGGCATGTGATGCTTAAGCCTGACAACAGAAACGAAATGTGACGTCCTGCTGACTCCACAACTTTATGTGTCCACTCAGATGACCGTCAATGAGATTGAGAAATGTCGCTTGGTCCTACATAGTACTCCAATGCAAACGACCGAAATGACTTTAAACAACATTTGGCTAGCTAGCAAATGCTTGAGATGCCTGATCGAACACCAGGATTAGGCATGACATACTCGTATATTGCCCGAGTGGTCTGCCGGGGTCTTTGTGTATCGCAAGGACAAGAATAGCTGCACTGCTCTACAGAGAGAATGTCGTAAGAGACGAATAACTGTATGATATGGCATAACACCGGCCATAGTTATGTGATTTGTTAAACGCGGCATAGATGGCGCTTAACAGGTTGCGGGTATACGCAGTCCAAGTGTTTGAGTCAATTAAGATCGACTCGCACATCGGTTAACCACCCTCGGCGGCACTTGTCTCAATGCAGCGGAGTAGTAAACTGCTCAAGCCTAGCCCGCTAAGCAGAGAATCCTCTTCCTGGCTACATCCAGCTAATTAAAGAGTCGGGACCTGCACATAGGCATCCGCCCCTGTGGACGTACAGATCAGCTAAGGCTAAGATTAAGATACTCGTGTAATCTGCATCCGCTTTATTGACCTTGAAAGGCCTTTGACAGCGTGCCGTGGAACAAACTTCTGACTATATTGTAACATCTTAGAGTGGATAGAGCAATACTTAAACGAATATAGAACAAATATGAAAATCAACATGCGAATATAGCCCTCAAAGATGAAATAATAAGTGTAGTCTCAATCAAAAAGGTGTAAAACAGGGATGTTTATTATCATCAAGACTATTTAATGCTGATTCTGAAATGATCATGGGAAAAGAAACCAGAAAATGCAAAATGGGAAGATGGGAATGGACAAAGAATATGTGCTTTGAAAACTGCAGGTGATCAGCAATCAAAGAATGACCAGAGAATGCATTACAAATCCTAGTCACCAAAATTAACGATACAGTAAGGATGTATAACAATTGAGGACAGCAAAACAAAAACTATTGTAATCGCCAAACAAATCCAAAGAATAAATATTAGCATAGACGGACAGCCCAAAGAACAAGTGCAGAGGTTTTCCTATTTGAGACACATAGTTACAGATGGTACCCACTGTGAATAAGAAATCAGAATTATGATCACAATATCAAAAGCTTCTAGCGTCAAGCAACATAAATATTGTGCTGCGTAAAAGAACCATTTCTACCCATATCTGCCCTATAGGATTGTAAGATTCAGAAACATGGACTATAAATGAAAGGAATGAAAAGCCCTTACACGCTTTTGAGATGTGGTGCTATTGCAGGATGGAAGTAGTGAGTTAGACAGGAAAATGTCAAACGAGCAAGAACTGCACGATATATGAGCACATAGACAACTAGTGAGAATATATCATCTTAGTTTAGTCAAAATATAAGACATGAAGGTCTTTCTTCTGTTGAAAATACTGTAAGGCAAAATTAAAGGGATCCAAAGAAACAAGTACATCACATAGGCGTGAAATATCATAGGCGTTTATACTCAGCTATAGAAATATATAGAGGACAGCGGTGTGACATGACCAGACGACTTCAGCTTCAGACTCCGACTGACTAGCCTGGTCATCTATGTATTTATATATCCGTGGGGACACACACACACACACACAAGCTGTTGTTTCTTCTTTTCTGTCTTCTTTTTCTGTTCCGTCGTTTGTCCTAACAAACGCTGTGACGTTGGGTCGTAGTTTGTAGCAGGGCTGTGATGTTTGGTGGTAGTTTACAGCCAAGCTGTGATGTTTGGTGGTAGTTTACAGCCAAGCTGTGATGTTTGGTGGTGGTTTACAGACAGGCTGTGATGTTTGGTGCTAGTTTACAGACAGGCTGTGATGTTTGGTGGTAGTTTACAGACAGGCTGTGATGTGTGGTGGTAGTTTACAGCCAAGCTATGATGTTTATTGGTAGTTTACAGCCAAGCTGTGATGTTTGGTGGTAGTTTACAGCCAAGCTGTGATGTTTGGTGGTATTTTACAGCCAGACTGTGATGTTTGGTGGTAGTTTACAGCCAGGCTGTGATGTTTGCGTCTTTCAATACGACGCATGCGGTGTCAGCTGACTCTTTGGAGTACCAGGCTTGTCCTACCACTGCGATCGATGTTCTCTTAGCCAGACTACACTAATACAGCCTGTTTCTAAGACCGTCACTTGGAGGTGAAATAGGGTTTTGGTCAGTTCTGATACGCTGACCATGATGTAAGCATCCAGTGCTGCTGTTAGCTCATTCAACTTTGTATTTTCGGACCCATCATGTCGTTTCATTTCTTGAAGCGGGTGGGGACGGCTCGGCCTAGTGGTTAAGTGGCACGGCTCACAACCCTAAGGTGCTGGGTTCGATCCCCATCACCGGCCGTTACCCCGGGAAAGCAAACCCTTAGAAAATGCAGGAGAGAGCAGACCCTTACATAAAAATGCATGCTGAAGTCGGATGCACTGAGCCGACAGGCGCCAAAAAAAAACACAGTGCAATGCACACCGTCTTGGGGATTAGAAAAATAAGGCGAACGCAAGCAAAAAAAGAAATTCTTGAAGCACAGCTCCAACACTGTATCTGGTCTACCTGAACTGTATCTGGCCTAGCAGAACTGTAACTCTACCCGAACTGTATCTGGCCTACGCGAACTGTATCTGGCCTAACAGAACTGTATCTCTATCCGAACTGTATCTCTTCCCGAACTGTATCTGGCCTACTCGAACTGTATCTGGCCTACCCGAAATGTATCTGGCCTACCCGAACTGTATCTCTATCCGAAATGTATCTCTACCCGAACTGTATTTCTACCCGAATTGTATTTCTACCCTAACTGTATCTGGCTTACCCGAACTGTATCTGGCCTACCCCAACTGTATCTGGCCTACGCGAACTGTGTCTGGCTTACCCGAACTGTATCTGGCCTACCCGAACTGTATCTGGCCTACTCCAACTGTATCTGGCCTACCCGAACTGTATCTCTACCCGAACGTTATCTCTACCAGAACTGTGTCTGGCCTACCCGAACTGTATCTGGCCTACCCGTACTGTATCTCTAACCGAACTGTATCTCTACCCGAACTGTATCTGGCCTACCCAAACTGTATCTCTATCCAAACTGTATCTGGCCTACCCGAACTGTACCTGGCCTACCCGAACTGTATCTGGAGTACCTGAACTGTCTCTCTACCCGAACTGTATCTCTACCCGAACTGTATCTCTACCCGAACTGCATCTCTACCCGAACTGTATCTGGCCTACCCGAACTGTATCTGGAGTACCTGAACTGTCTCTCTACCCGAACTGTCTCTCTACCTGAACTGTCTCTCTACCCGAACTGTATCTCTACCCGAACTGTATCTCTACCCGAACTGTATCTGGTCTACCAGAACTGTATCTCTACCAGAACTGTGTCTCTATCCGAACGGTATCTCTACCCGAACTGTATCTGGCCTACCCGAACTGTATCTGGCCTACCAGAACTGTATCTCTACCAGAACTGTGTCTCTATCCGAACGGTATCTCTACCCGAACTGTATCTCTACCCCAACTGTATCTGGCCTACACGAACTGTATCTGGCCTACCAGAACTGTGTCTGGCCTACCCGAACGGTATCTCTATCCGAACGGTATCTCTACCCCAACTGTATCTCTACCCAAACTGTATCTGGCCTACCCGAACTATATCTGACCTACCCGAACTGTATCTGGCCTACCCGTACTGTATCTGGCCTACCCGAACTGTGTCTGGCCTACCCGAACTGTATCTCTACCCGAACTGTGTCTGGCCTACCCGAACTGTATCTCTACCCGAACTGTGTCTGGCCTACCCGAACTGTATCTCTACCCGAATTGTATTTCTATCCGAACTGTATCTGGCTTACCCGAACTCTATCTGGCCTACCAGAACTGTATCTCTACACGAACTGTATCTCTACCCGAACTGTATTTCTATCCGAACTGTATCTGGCTTACCCGAACTCTATCTGGCCTACCAAAACTGTATCTCTACCCTAACTGTATCTGGCCTACCTAAACTGTACCTACCCGAACTGTATCTGGCGTACCCGAACTGTATATGGCCTACGCGAACTGTATCTGGCCTAACAGAACTGTATCTCTATCCGAACTGTACCTCTACCAGAACTGTGTCTGGCCTACTCGAACTGTATCTGGCCTACCCGAAATGTATATGGCCTACCCGAACTGTATCTCTATCCAAACTGTATCTCTACCCGAACTGTATTTCTACCCGAATTGTATCTGGCCTACCCGAACTGTATCTGGCCTACCAGTACTGTATCTCTACCCGAATTGTATCTCTACCCTAACTGTATCTGGCTTACCCGAACTGTATCTGGCCTACCCGAACTGTATCTGGCCTACCCGAACTGTGTCTGGCTTACCCGAACTGTATCTGGCCTACCCCAACTGTATCTGGCCTACCCGAACTGTATGTCTACCCGAACTTTATCTCTACCAGAACTGTGTCTGGCCTACCCGAACTGTATCTGGCCTACCCGTACTGTATCTCTACCCGAACTGTATCTCTACCCGAACTGTATCTGGCCTACCCGAACTGTATCTGGCCTACCCAAACTGTATCTGGCCTACCCGAACTGTACCTGGCCTACCCGAACTGTATCTGGAGTACCTGAACTGTCTCTCTACCCGAACTGTATCTGTACCCGAACTGTGTCTGGCCTACCCGAACTGTATCTGGCCTATCCGAACTGTATCTGGAGTACCTGAACTGTCTCTCTACCCGAACTGTATCTCTATCCGAACTGTATCTCTACCCGAACTGTATCTCTACCCGAACTGTATCTGGCATTCCCGAACTGTATCTCTACTCGAACTGTATCTGGCCTACCCGAACTGTATCTGGCCTACCAGAACTGTATCTGGCCTACCAGAACTGTATCTCTATCAGAACTGTGTCTCTATCCGAACGGTATCTCTACCCGAACTGTATCTGGCCTACCCGAACGGTATCTGGCCTACCCGAACGGTATCTCGATCCGAACGGTATCCCTACCCGAACTGTATCTCTACCCCAACTGTATCTGGCCTACCCGAACTGTATCTGGCCTACCAGAACTGTGTCTGGCCTATCCGAACGGTATCTCTATCTGAACGGTATCTCTACACGAACTGTATCTCTACCCCAACTGTATCTGACCTACCCGAACTATATATGACCTACCCGAACTGTATCTGGCCTATCCGAACTGTATCTGGCCTACCCGAACTGTGTCTGGCCTACCCGAACTGTATCTCTACCCGAACTGTGTCTGGCCTACCCGAACTGTATCTCTACACGAACTGTATCTCTACCCGAACTGTATTTCTATCCGAACTGTATCTGGCTTACCCGAACTCTATCTGGCCTACCAGAACTGTATCTCTACCCTAACTGTATCTGGCCTACCCAAACTGTACCTACCCGAACTGTATCTGGCGTACCCGAACTGTGTCTGGCCTACCCAAACTGTATCTGGTCTACCCCAACCAACTTGAGAAAACAGGATTCAGTCATTTGCAGTACTGTTTAATAAAAACGTTTTTACGTTGTAATTTTGCCAGCCTCGTGTACACCTTTCTTTAGTAGCTATATATATATATATATATATATATGAGAGCCAGGAATTTGAGAGAGACTGATAGAAAGAAAGACGCACTGAAAAAGATAGAGAGTGAGAGCTAGAGAGAGGCAAAGGCGCCTACCGTTCATCAATTTCAATACACCACTCATTCTCAGCCTCTCCTCCCATCCCGAAATTCCAGTGGACGTCCACACAAGGTACCCCACCGAGATGGATTCTACTCTATAGCAGTCGCGTGAGTGTGTATGTGTTGTGGGATCATTGAATGCGAGCCTCGCAAGGGTAGGACGATGGAGTCTTTAGCGTGGGGTTAAAGCTGTATATGGCGGCTTCCATTATGCTGTGTTTAATTCTGTTGGACAGTTTATGTGATCATTCTCAGTTATTTTGAGTAAGGTTTATGTAAACAACGAATGTGTATGCCAAAATGATGAGCAGTTTGGCAGTTGAATTACTAACTTAGTCACCACTCTCTCGAGGTCGTAGTTGTATTGCTAACTTAGTCGCCACTCTCGAGGTATTAGTTGTATTACTAACTTATTCGCCACTCTCGAGGTCTTAGTTGTATTACTAACTTAGTCGCCACTCTCGAGAGGTCTTAGTTATATTACTAACTTAGTCGCCACTCTCGAGAGGTCTTAGTTGCATTACTAACTTAGTCGCCACTCTCTCGATGTCTTAGTTGTATTACTAACTTAGTCGCCACTCTCTCGAAGTGTAAGTTGTATTACTAACTTATTTGCCACTCTGGAGGTCTTAGTTACATTATTAACTTAGTCGCCACTCTCTAGAGGTCTTAATTGCATTATTAACTTAGTCGCCACTCTCGAGAGGTCTTAGTTGCATTACTAACTTAGTCGCCACTCTCGAGTTCTTAGTTGTATTACTAACTTAGTCGCCACTCTCGAGGTCTAAGTTGTATTACTAACTTAGTCGCCACTCTCGAGGTATTAGTTGTATTACTAACTTAGTCGCCACTCTCGAGAGGTCTTAGTTATATTACTAACTTAGTCGCCACTCTCGAGAGGTCTTAGTTGCATTACTAACTTAGTCGCCACTCTCTCGATGTCTTAGTTGTATTACTAACTTAGTCGCCACTCTCTCGAAGTGTAAGTTGTATTACTAACTTATTTGCCACTCTGGAGGTCTTAGTTACATTATTAACTTAGTCGCCACTCTCTAGAGGTCTTAATTGCATTATTAACTTAGTCGCCACTCTCGAGAGGTCTTAGTTGCATTACTAACTTAGTCGCCACTCTCGAGTTCTTAGTTGTATTACTAACTTAGTCGCCACTCTCGAGGTCTAAGTTGTATTACTAACTTAGTCGCCACTCTCGAGAGGTCTAAGTTGCGTTACTAACTTAGTCGCCACTCTCGAATGGTCTTAGTTGCATTACTAACTTAGTCGCCACTCTCTCGAGGTCTTAGTTGCATTACTAACTTAGTCGCCACTCTCTCGAGGTCTTTGTTGCGTTACTAACTTAGTCGCCACTCTCGAGAGGTCTAAGTTGCGTTACTAACTTAGTCGCCACTCTCGAATGGTCTTAGTTGCATTACTAACTTAGTCGCCACTCTCTCGAGGTCTTTGTTGCGTTACTAACTTAGTCGCCACTCTCGAGAGAGGCCTTAGTTGCATTACTAACTTAGTCGCCACTCTCTCGAGGTCTAAGTTGCGTTACTAACTTAGTCGCCACTCTCGAATGGTCTTAGTTGCATTACTAACTTAGTCGCCACTCTCTCGAGGTCTTTGTTGCGTTACTAACTTAGTCGCCACTCTCGAGAGAGGCCTTAGTTGCATTACTAACAATAATGTCCACTGAATACCATTTCCTTTTCCTTCAATGGATGTCTTTATTATCCAATCTATAGCCAACAAGAACAGGAAAGGTGAGAGCAGACATCCCTGTCTCACCTCTGTGTCCATCCCAAGCTGTCAGTTAGTAATCTTTCATGTACCACTCTACCAATTGTGTCTATGTACATATTATGGATGAGGACTGTGTACTTTCCTGGCACCGACAGCAATGCAATTCCGTATAATTGCTTCAATCTGCCATGTGTCTCTTCCTTGCCAGTTTAATCAGGTGGCCTTCTTCGCATTCTGTTGGTACTCTCTCCTTCTTCCCATTCTGTTGGCACTCCCTCCTCTTCCCATTCTGTTGGTACTCTCTCCTTCTTTCCATTCTGTTGGTACTCTCTCCTCTTCCCATTATGTTGGTACTCTCTCCTTCTTTCCATTCTGTTGGTACTCTCTCCTCTTCCCATGCTGTTGGTACTCTCTCCTTCTTTCCATTCTGTTGGTACTCTCTCCTTCTTTCCATTCTGTTGGTACTCTCTCCTCTTCCCATTCTGTTGGTACTCTCTCCTTCTTTCCATTCTGTTGGCACGTCCTCCTCTTCCCATTCTGTTGGCACTCCCTCCTCTTCCCATTCTGTTGGTACTCTCTCCTTCTTTCCATTCTGTTGGCACTCCCTCTTCTTCCCATTCTGTTGGTACTCTCTCCTTCTTTCCATTATGTTGGCACTCCCTCCTCTTCCCATTCTGTTGGTACTCTCTCCTTCTTCCCATTCTGTTGGTACTCTCTCCTTTCTTTCCATTCTGTTGGCACGTCCTCCTCTTCCCATTCTGTTGGCACTCCCTCCTCTTCCCATTCTGTTGGTACTCTCTCCTTCTTTCCATTCTGTTGGCACTCTCTCCTCTTCCCATTCTGTTGGTACTCTCTCCTTCTTCCCATTCTGTTGGTACTCTCTCCTTCTTTCCATTCTGTTGGCACTCCCTCCTCTTCCCATTCTGTTGGTACTCTCTCCTTCTTTCCATTCTGTTGGCACTCCCTCCTCTTCCCATTCTGTTGGTACTCTCTCCTTCTTTCCATTCTGTTGGTACTCTCTCCTTCTTCCCATTCTGTTGGCACTCCCTCCTCTTCCCATATCTTCTTGAATAATCCGTGCAATATATCAGTGACCTTATCTGTAGCTGCCATTAGGGCATTTCCTGCTGCTCCATGTGGTCATGCCGCTTTCCCTTTCTTGAGTTTGGATATGGCCCTTTGGATTTCTATCTTACTTGGTGGGTTGCCGTCTATTTTAAGGGTCTCCTCTGATGGTAGGACGTTTGGTGCATCTTGTGGTGGAGGTCTATTGAGCCATTCTTTGAAATACTGAACCCGTCGTTTCTGTTGTTCCTCTAATGATGTCAATATCTTACCTTTACTATTTTTGATTGGTTTGTCTGTCTGTCTATATATATATATATATATATAAAGCATTTTCTTTGTTATTGAGTAGAGATATCTCTTATTTCCTCTCTCTGCTGCCTTTTCTTCCTCTTGTGCCAACCTGTCAATATACTCCCTTTTATTTTCACTTATGTTTTGATCTCTATAATTTCTCTGTGCTTCTACTTTATTTGCTCGGGTTCGTCAATTATTCATTTTAGCTTTCTTTTTTTTCTTTCTTTTGTTTAATGTAATTTATCTGTTTTAATTCATTCTCTGTATCGGGTTCTTTTGAAACCTACAGTTTCTACACAAGTCTTATTTCACGTTTCTGTAGCCTGGTCCCACATACTATTAATGTCTTTCTCCTTTTCCTATACCTCTTGAAGCACTTGTTATCTGTCATTCAATTTTATGCTAAATTATATCTTTTTCTGGCCTTGTAAGGGGTGTACGTTATATCTTGTTCTGGTCTTGTAAGGGATGTACGTTATATCTTGTTCTGGTCTTGTAAGGGATGTACGTTATATCTTGTTCTGGTCTTGTAAGGGATGTACGTTATATCTTGTTCTGGTCTTGTAAGGGATGTACGTTATATCTTGTTCTGGTCTTGTAAGGGATGTACGTTATATCTTGTTCTGGTCTTGTAAGGGATGTACGTTATATCTTGTTCTGGTCTTGTAAGGGGTGTACGTTATATCTTGTTCTGGTCTTGTAAGGGATGTACGTTATATCTTGTTCTGGTCTTGTAAGGGGTGTACGTTATATCTTGTTCTGGTCTTGTAAGGGGTGTACGTTATATCTTGTTCTGGTCTTGTAAGGGATGTACGTTATATCTTGTTCTGGTCTTGTAAGGGATGTACGTTATATCTTGTTCTGGTCTTGTAAGGGATGTACGTTATATCTTGTTCTGGTCTTGTAAGGGATGTACGTTATATCTTGTTCTGTACTTGTAAGGGATGTACGTTATATCTTGTTCTGGTCTTGTAAGGGATGTACGTTATATTTTGTTCTGGTCTTGTAAGGGGTGTACGTTATATCTTGTTCTGGTCTTGTAAGGGATGTACGTTATATCTTGTTCTGGTCTTGTAAGGGGTGTACGTTATATCTTGTTCTGGTCTTGTAAGGGATGTACGTTATATCTTGTTCTGGTCTTGTAAGGGGTGTACGTTATATCTTGTTCTGGTCTTGTAAGGGGTGTACGTTATATCTTGTTCTGGTCTTATAAGGGGTGTACGTTATATCTTGTTCTGGTCTTGTAAGGGGTGTACGTTATATCTTGTTCTGGTCTTGTAAGGGGTGTACGTTATATCTTGTTCTGGTCTTGTAAGGGGTGTACGTTATATCTTGTTCTGGTCTTGTAAGGGGTGTACGTTGTATCTTGTTCTGGTCTTGTAAGGGGTGTACGTTATATCTTGTCCTGGTCTTGTAAGGGGTGTACGTTATATCTTGTTCTGGTCTTGTAAGGGATGTACGTTATATCTTGTTCTGGTCTTGTAAGGGGTGTACGTTATATCTTGTCCTGGTCTTGTAAGGGGTGTACGTTATACCTTGTTCTGGTCTTGTAAGAGGTGTATGTTATATCTTGTTTTCTTGGTCTTATAAGAGATGAACGGTATATCTTGGTCTGGCCTTATAAGAGGTGTACGTTATTTATTGTTCTCTTGGTCTTATAAGAGGTGTACGTTATATCTTGTTGTCCTAGTCTTGTAAGAGGTGTACGTTATATCTTGTCCTGGTCTTATAAGAGGTGCACGTTAAATCTTGTTCTCCTTACGCCCTGTACTTGGTACTTTTTTAGTTTGAGCTGCACGAATCACGGCAACAGGTGGTGGTCTGAGTCTACTGTCTCGCTTTACTCTTACATATTGTGTTGTACTTCAGAACGTTTGACTGACACATATATTTTGCAGTCTGACTTTCCGTCAGGTGGTCAGATGATCTCCGTGTAGCCTTCTTGTGTGGAAACATGTTTCCACCAATTATCATGTTGTGGGACGTACAAAATAACAGTCTGATAGTAAGACGTTTGATTCAATAAAAAATAACTCGGGTATGATAAAAATGCGTTTGAAAAGATAACCATACGATTGAATAATAAACATGCTTTTTTTATTGGTTTTTTTCCTGCGTTCGCCTTGTTTCTCTAATACCCAGGGCGATGTGCGTTGCAGCGCGGTTTTCATTTTGGGCCTGTCGGCCCAGTGCATCCGACTTCAGCATGCATTTTATGTAAGGGTCTGCTTCCTCCTGCATTTTCTAAGGGTTTGCTTCCCCGGAGTAACAGCCGGTGCTGTGGTAGAGATCGATCCCAGCACCTTCTGGTTGTGAGCCGTGTCACTTAACCACTAGCCCACGCCGTCCCCTAAGACATACGTTGGAAATCATCTTCTTCTTCGGTGTTCGTCCTGCACAAAACATTGTGACGTAGTGTAGTAGTTTACAGCAAGGCTGCGATATCTATCCTTTCGTCCCGACACATACAGTTTCAGAACTGCATTTTTGTAACCCGGTTTGCCTTCTCTATATGGCCTCTATTCTCTTATCCAGACTACAGGTGTGCATCAGGTTGTACTGTGGCGTCACTTGAAGGTGGGGTAAGGTCTTGGTGTTCTATAATAATCTGAGATTGATGCAAGCAGAACGTTGTGAGACGATGGCTGAAGTCAGCTCATTCAGTGCTGCATCTTCGAACCCATATGTGTGATGTTATAAACAAACTTTTGAAATGATAAGAATAAATACCATTTTAAAACACATCTTAACCTCAGTTTAGAAGATTCTGGATGAGTATGTATGCAAACAGTTTCTCTTATATTCACTTGATCTAAAAACAATAGACACATCCAATCTATTCTCGAATACATTCATTGAACACGCCTCCCACTGAGGGCGGCAGTGGAAGAAATGGTGACACATAAAGAAAATGAAAGCCATATAGTCTTGCTGACAGATGCTCTCGTCGTAGTCACAGCGCTAAAAAGCCAGAAAAACACTGAGCTTAATGACTTAAGAGCAGCACTCTGCAAACTGTGCCAGCAGTCCGCACCAAAAAGGGTAGTGGTACAGTGGGTCCCATCACACTGCAACATCCAAGGCAACGAGGAGGCAGACAGACTGGCAAAAGAAGGTGCAAGACTACCACAAACAGATACTAATATGACGTATGAAGAGTCAAAACGGCTTATCAAAGCCAGATACATGACCAAATGGGAAACCGAACATACTGGTTACACCAAAAACGATGCCTATTACCAGTTGAACAGAAGAGAGCAGGTCGTTGTCTTCAGACTTCGCACTGGCCACAATAGACTGAGATACCACCTATTCAACAAATTGAAGATAGGTGGTACCGACGAATGCCCGTGTGGTACCGGTAAAATGACCGCTGAACATCTGCTGCAGAACTGCTCGACATACGAGGATCAGAGAGAGCAGATGTGGCCATCACCAGTGGAACTGCAAGACAAGCTCTATGGCAGTGGCGACAGCCTCAGGATGACCGCCGCTTTTTTCGAAAAAATAATGGTTACTGTCTGACTGCGTACGAAGAAGAAGAAGAAGAAGAAGAACACGCCTCCATGTCTCCGACTAAAAAAATATTTCCTAATATCTAATCTGGACCTGTCTTTAATTCATTTGTAGCTGTGCTCTCTTGTTCTTGCAGGCGGCTGTATTTGTAAAAACGTGTTATTGTCTAGTTTATCCTTTCCGTTGATTATATTATGAATATGTATTAAATCTCCTTGAATTATTATTTTTTCTAGACATCGAACGCCAGTCTTTCTGAGTTTTCTCATAACTATAATTCCGGAATCCCACTATCATCTTTGTCGATATTTTTGTATTCTTTACAGCCAATATTTATATCCCCTCTACGATAAGGACTCCACACCTGAACACAGTACTTCAATCTAGGTAACTAATGCGTTATACTGTTTGACTATCACTTCTATGCTGCTACGTTTAATATTTCTTTTTATCATACCCAATATTCCATTTGCATTTTGCAATGCTACCCGGACTTGCTCATTCACCTTACTTGTTTGATCTATTATTACCCCTAGGTGCTTTTTGTTTTTTATCTTTCTAATATTATTCTTTCCCATTATGTAATTATGTTCCATATTGGATCTACCTATATGGATGACTGTTCATTTATTTACATTAAACTCCATTTGCCAGCTCTCAGACCATTCCCAAAGTGTATCTAAGTCCGTCCTCAATATGTTCACCTCTGCTTTAGATGAAACACTTCTGCATACCTCTGAATCGGCGAATTTTGCAACTGTGGATCCGATATCATTGTCGAAATCGTTTATATATATCAAGAACAAAATTGGCCCCAAAACCTAGCATATTGGTACTTAACTTTTTACATTATACCACTCAGAGAACTCATTATTTATGCCCACTAAATGCCTTCTTTCCGTTTACCAATTTTCTATCCGTTTGACAAATTTGGCACTCATTCCATGGGATTTTTATTTCATAAACAATTATTAATGAGGTACTCTATCAAATGCCTTTTCAAAATCTAGATAAATTATATCCACTGGCTCCACTCCATCAATCATTTTGGTAACCTCCTCCATGGATTCTAATAGATTCATTAAGCACTATTTCCTTTAAGTAAACCATGCTGACTATTTCTGATCAGATTGAATATGTTTAAATGCATTACAATGTTTTCTTTGATTACTGGCCTTAACATTTTGCAGACAATGCTCGTTAAAACTCACCGGTTATTATAATTATGATTTCCTTTTTGTTTTACAAGGAGATCACTCCTGCATCTTTCAAATCCCCTGGAACAATCCCTTTGCAAATGATTGAGAACACAATTTAGCCAATGGCTTTGCTAACAAGTATCTAATTTTAAACATCAATTTTGGAGGAATATCATCTTGACCCGAATATTTATTCCCTTTCAACCGATCCAATTGTTTAAAAACCATTTCAACCGTAATGCAGATTGATTACGGTCCCTCTGTTTCCATATCCATTTAGAAACTGTATGTATAGGCTATGGAATCCTGAAGCAGTCTTCTCTTGTGTAGTCTTCGCTTGTGTAGTCTTCTCTTGTGTAGTCTTCGCTTGTGTAGTCTTCGCTTGTGTCGTCTTCTCTTGTGTAGTCTTCGCTTATGTAGTCTTCTCTTGTGTAGTCTTCTCTTGTGTAGTCTTCTCTTGTGTAGTCTTCTCTTGTGTAGTCTTCGCTTGTGTAGTCTTCGCTTGTGTAGTCTTCTCTTGTGTAGTCTTCTCTTGTGTAGTCTGTGTGAAATCACTGAATGAACAGATTAGCAGCATCCATATTATTTGTTCTGTGCTATCTTTGAGAGGGCCTACTTGGTTTTCGTTTTCTGTTTATTTCTAACACAAGAAAAGAAATTGTTGCTATCAGTCTTATGACGAAAATTAAGCTGAAAAGCACCGACACACACCAACACTTGAACTAATCAAACACTAGTGGAGGTATGTTTGGTATACAAACCATATTCTTATCTAACTTGTTATTCGAGGAAATATATTTGGAAATATAACGTTTCAACACATTCAGTATGCTTACTTATACATTTATAAATGCTCATATGCAAAGATGTAATTTATTGAGACAATTTGGATGCAATTGTTACTTAAACAGATTCATTTTACTTTGGTGGTGACAGTGAGAACATTTATCAATATCAATCAGTCAATCTATGATTTTGTAACCCTCAAAGAAGCAAAGGCCTTCAATTAAAATTAATCAAACTGTTCGATAAACTGTCAACGTTTCCACTTAAAAGTCTATCTCCGTGTTCCCCGAACGTCCGAGTCGAGCTATCGTTCCCACTCAACAGACGACCTCCGTATTCATCGAACGTCCGAGTCGAGCTATCGTTCCCACTCAACAGACGACCTCTGAGTTCCCCGAACGTCCGAGTCGAGCCATCGTTCCTTGAACGTCCGAGTCGAGCCATCGTTCCCCGAACGTCCGAGTCGAGCTATCGTTCCCCAAACGTCCGAGTCGAGCCATCGTTCCCCGAACGTCCGACTCGAGCCATCGTTCCCCGAACGTCCGAGTCGAGCTATCGTTCCCATTCAACAGAAGACCTCCGTGTTCCCCAAACATCCCAGTCGAGCCATATCCCACTCAATAGAAGACCCCCGTGTTCCCTAAACATCCCAGTCGAGCCATATCTCACTCAATAGAAGACCTCCGCGTTCCCCAAACATCCCAGTCGAGCCATATCCCACTCAATGGAAGACCTCCGCGTTCCCCAAACATCCCAGTCGAGCCATATCTCACTCAATAGAAGACCTCCGCGTTCCCTAAACATCCCAGTCGAGCCATATCTCACTCAATAGAAGACCTCCGCGTTCCCTAAGCATCCCAGTCGAGCCATATCTCACTCAATAGAAGACCTCCGCGTTCCCTAAACATCCCAGTCGAGCCATATCTCACTCAATAGAAGACCTCCGCGTTCCCTAAACATCCCAGTCGAGCCATATCTCACTCAATAGAAGACCTCCGCGTTCCCTAAACATCCCAGTCGAGCCATATCTCACTCAATAGAAGACCTCCGCGTTCCCTAAACATCCCAGTCGAGCCATATCTCACTCAATAGAAGACCTTCGCGTTCCCTAAACATCCCAGTCGAGCCATTTCACACTCAACAGAAGACCTCTATGTTCCCCAAACGTCCTAGTCGAACCATCGTTCCTCGAAAGTCCGAATCGAGCTATCGTTCCAACTCAACAAACGACCTCTGTGTTCCCAAACATCCCAGTCGAGCCATACCCCACTCAACAGACGACCTCCGTGTTCCCCGAATGTCCGAGTCGAGCAATCTTTTCTACGTGTGCCGAAGTCTGTCCCTATCACGCTTGCCTTGGGGCAACCCAAACAAAGACTGCCGTATAATACTATTTGGCGTCCCCGTTAATGCGCGCACTATCCTGTGTCAGCTCCTCTTTCGTATGTCGAGCTCTACTGATTATGAAGATTTTTCCTTCATTTGTGTAATTCGTGAATTTACAACCAAAATATTTGTTTCATATCTAGTGTTATTGTTTTTGAAGATTCTCTTTATGAGTATTTCATTATTAAGAGATGTTTGTTTTTTTTTGTTGGTTGTTTTTTTTTTTGCGTTCGCCTTATTTCTCTAATCCCCAAGGCGGTGAGCGTTGCACTGTGGTTTTTATTTTGCGCCTGTCGGCTCAATGCATCCGACTTCAGCATGTATTTTATGTAAGGGTCTGCTTCCTCCTGCATTTTCTAAGGGTAACGGCCTGTGCTGTGATGGGGATCGAACCCAGCACCTTCGGGTTGTGAGCCGTGCCACTTAACAACTAGGCCACCCCGTCCCCTTAAGAAATGTTTAAAGATAACTGATTAGCAGTGGCTCTTCTTACATACTGAAGAAGGTGACGTTAGTCCACCTAACTGTAGTGCAATACAAGGTTTCTTATCAGGTTTACCAATGCGGTGAACATAGTGGCGATTCCCACCGTGTTGGTCAGACTGTTTAGACAGTCTTTTTCATGTGCATTGAGGTGGTCTTTGTTAGCAGTTTGCACCTGAACACAAACGTGAGGTGTGGGTCTTGGTCCGTATGTTAAACTTGACCCTGATGGGAGGTGTGGATCTGGGTGTCTATGTTAAACTTGACCCTGATGGGAGGTGTGGGTCTTGGTCTATATGTTATACTTGACCCTGATGGGAGGTGTGGGTCTTGGTCTGTATGTTAAACTTGACCCTGATGGGAGGTGTGGATCTGGGTGTCTATGTTAAACTTGACCCTGATGGGAGGTGTGGGTCTTGGTCTATATGTTAAACTTGACCCTGATGGGAGGTGTGGGTCTTGGTCTGTATGTTAAACTTGACCCTGATGGGAGGTGTGGGTCTTGATCTATATGTTAAACGTGACCCTGATGGGAGATGTGGATCTTGATATGAATATTAAACTTGACACTGATGGTAGGTGTGGGTCTTGGTCCGTATGTTCAACTAGACCCTGATGGGAGCTGTGGGTCTTGGTCCGTATGTTAAACTTGACCCTGATGGGAGGTGTGGGTCTTGGTCCGTATATTAAACTTGACACTGATGGGAGATGTGGGTCTTGATCTATTTGTTAAACTTGACCCTGATGGGAGATGTGGATCTTGATATGTATATTAAACTTGACACTGATGGTAGGTGTGGGTCTTGGTCTGTATGTTAAACTTGACTCTGATAGTAGGTATAGGTCTTGGTTTGTGTGGTAGACCTGAACCTGATGGTAGGTGTGGGTCTTAGCCTGTGTGTTAAACTTGACCCTGATGGTAGGTGTGTGTCTTGGTATGTATGTTAAACTTAACCCTGATGGGAGGTGTGGGTTCGTCTGTATGTTAAACTTGATAAAACGAGCCGTCTAGACGCTGGGCATGGCATAACTCAAACAAGGAAGTGCTCAGCCAAATTGATCATATACTGGCCCAGAAGAGGTTTACATCTAGCATCAACAACAACAAAACTAGAAGTTTCTCCGGAGCGGATATAGGAAGCGACTACGATCTTGTTATGATGAATATGCGTCTGCGATTGAAAGGAGTCACACAGAAAGATGTGACCTGACTAACGTTTGACCTGAACAAACTAAAAGACCCAACAATCATCGAAGTGTTCCAATCAAGGGTAGGATGGAGATTTGCTTCACTGTTAGTTCAGGGAGAGAGAATGGATACCGATACAATAACAGTCTCTTAACTCAGCACTCGTAGATACAGCGACAGAGATCATGGGATGCCCCCAAACAAAAAAAAAGCCATGGGTGACCAAAGAAATTCTTGACCTTTGTGATATCAGAAGGTCACTGAAAAACTAAAATCATCCGCCTGATGAGGTCGGTAGATATACAGAAGAAAGCGATAGAACAAAAAATGACAGAGGCGAAAGAAGCGTGGATATGTGAGCATTGTACCCACATCGAAGAGAGATTAAACAGAAATGACGCTAAAGGAGCACACTGGGTGGTGAAAGAACTGGTAACACCAAGAGAAGGCAGGAACTTTATGATCCAGGATAAAAGTGACAAATGCCTTAATGAGGACAATGACGTACTGGGACGATGGACAGAGTTCTGTTCCGAGTTGAACAACTATGAGGGAAATAACATGAGAAAACAATTCCTTCAACACTAACAACTATAGAGAATAACCAACTGATAACTGCAGCGGTAAAGACATTCATAAGAGGTAAGTCGGCCGGTGTGGACAAGTGGGGAGGTAGTGGTGGAAGGCCTAACACATATCGGCAACAAAATATGGGCGACGGGAAACTGGCCGGACGTATGGACAAAATCAATGGTTATACCGCTACCTAAGTCTTGAAACATAAAACTGTGCCAAAATTACAGAACAATAAGCCTCATCAGCCACCCTAATAAGCTCATGCTTAAATTAATCATCGACCCATTGAAACCCCAAGCAGAGAACATCATTTCTGAGGAGCAAGCAGGGTTCAGACAGGGAAGAAGCACTACAGAACATATATTTAATTTAAGGCTGCTTATCGAGAAATATCTAGACCAGCAGCAAAAACTGTATCATGTGTTTGTTGATTTTAAGAAGGCGTTTGATAGGATATAACTTAACTTAACTTAACGTCTTTATACTGGTTTAGAAGACCCTGCAGAGTCTGTATACAACCAGTTACATTTACATCACCTTGCTCTAAAAGCTATGCGCATCCAGTTTATTCTTAAACGCATTAACTGTCCCTGCCTCCACTACCTCCCCTGGCAATGCATTCCAAGCAGACACCACTCTCTGACTAAAAAAATATTTCCTAATATCTAACCTGGATCTCTCTTTAGTCAGCCCTCGTGTTATTGTAGGTGGCTGTATTTTAAAAAACTTGTTATAGTCTAATTTATCGATTCCTCTGATCATCTTATAAACCTGTATTAAGTCACCACGAATTCTTCTCTCTTCGAGACACTGTAGGCCGGTTTTTCTGAGTCGTTCCTCATAACTGTAATTCTGGAATCCCACTATCATCTTTGTCGCTCTTTTTTGTATTCTTTCTAGCATGTTTATGTCCCCTCTAAGATAAGGACTCCACACCTGTACACAGTACTCCAATCTAGGTCTAACTAAAGCTTTATACAGTTTGACGATCACTTCCTTGCTCCTATGTTTAATATTTCTTTTTATCATACCTAACATTGCATTTGCCTTTTTCACTGCTACCTTAACTTGCTCACTCACCTTTCCTGTATGATCTAGTATAACCCATAAGTCCCTTTCCTTATCTATCTTTCTAATATTGTTTTCTCCCATTCTGTAATTATGTTCCATATTGGATCTACCCATGTGGATGACTGTACATTTATCTACATTAAACTCCATTTGCCAGCTTACAGACCATTCTCGAATTTTATCTAAATCCGACATCAATATATCCACTTCCGCTTTAGATGAGACACTACTGCATAGTTTTGTGTCATCGGCAAATTTTGCAATCATGGATCTCATATCAATGTCCAAATCATTTATATATATATCAAGAACAAAATTGGTCCCAAAACCGAGCCCTGTGGCACACCACTTTTCACTTCACACCACTCAGAGTACTCCTTATTTATGCCCACCCTCTGCCGTCTTCCCGTTAACCAATTTTCAATCCATTTGGCAACTTCCCCACCTATTCCATGTGATTTTAACTTTCGAAATAATCTTTGATGAGGTACTCTATCAAAGGCCTTTGCAAAGTCTAGATAAATAACATCCACTGGCTCCCTTTTATCTATGATTTTAGTAACCTCCTCCATGAATTCTAATAGATTTGTTAAGCATGATCTCCCTCTAGTAAACCCATGCTGACTATTTCTAATTAGATTACATTTTTCTAAATGCATTACAATGTTTTCTTTGATTATTGACTCTAACAATTTACAGACTATGCTCGTTAAACTAACCGGTCTATAATTTGCTGGATCTGATTTTTTGCCTTTTTTGAATAAGGGGATCACTCCTGCATCTTTCCAATCCCGTGGAACAATCCCTTTTGTAAGTGATTGAGAACATAATATAGCCAATGGTCTTGCTAGTTGGTCTCTAATTTCATACAGCAATTTTGGGTGAATACCATCTTGACCTGGACATTTATTCACTTTCAACCCCTCCAATTTTTTAAAAACCATTTCCTCTGTAATACAGATTGATCTTAATCCCGCTGTATCCATGTCTCTTTGAAAAATATCTATAGGCTCTGGGATCTCGGAGCAGTCCTCCTTTGTGAAGACTGTGCCAAAGTACTGATTGAGCAGATTAGCATAAAGCGCTATGGGCAAACATGAGGATGTATAAAAATGTTTCCTATCATGTATAAGACCAACGGAAATATTATAATGGTCCTTGATATGACAAGGCGTTCAGCGCAGTTCTTGTGAATTGGGGGGCGAGGGGACTGGTTTCGCACATCAGTTGGTGTGAGACAGGGTTGTACACTCTCTCCAACTTTGTTCAATATATTCCTTGAGGGAATTATGAGTGAAGCACTTGGAGGTCACGTTGGTACTGTCAAGATAGGGGGCCGAACGATTACCAACCGTTCGTTTTGTAGATGACAACGACGGGTTGGTGGGTTCAGAAGCAGAACTCCAGGAATGGGTCTGAAGGCTCGATGAAACAGCTGTTGACTATGGTATGTGGATAAACGCTGGAAATTCACAATTAATGACCAACAACGCCAAGAACTTCAACAGTAGAATAAAAGCTAATGGCCAGAAACTCGAAGTAGTTGATCGTTTTAAATATCTGGGTTCGATTGTCAATAATGAAGGATCAAAATGTGAGGTCTTGGCCAGAATAGCACAGACAATAGCGGCATTTGAGCGGCTTAACAAAATCTGGCAAGATAAATGGTTAGCACTATGCACGAAAATCAAATTAATGCGTACATTGGTCCTGTCAATATTCTTCTATTCGTGTGAGACATGGGCAGTTACAGCTGACATTCAGCGAAGGATACAGGCCTTAGAGATGAGATGTTTCCGAAGACTTGTAAACGTCACGTACAAAGATCGAGTTACAAATTAGGAAATACGAGATAGAATTACAACAGCAATGGGGCCTTTTAAAGAGCAGTTGGCAACTGTCAAGAGAAGGAAATTCGCTTGGTACGGACACATATCGAGATCAAATGGTCTTGCAAATACGATCTTGCACGGAAAGGCGCAAAGCAGACGACGAAGAGGCGTCCCGAAAAGAGGTGAGAATACAACATAAAAGAATGGACCAATCTCCGACGAGAAGAGGCACAGGCAACGGCCGCTGATGTAGTGGGGTTGTGAGCATGTTTTCATGTGTGCCCCAACGATCTCACCGGTTACGGGATGACCTGACTTTGATAAGTTGTAGCGTACCTTAGTTATATAATTCTGCTTCTTATATATTTTCCAAAAGATCAAATGCCGTGCCGCATCGAGTAAAACATATCTCGTTTCTGTTGCTACCATCAATACTTTGTTTCTTACTTCAATGCTGTATTCTATTGTTATCGTATCCATAATGAAGCGTGCAGGTCTATACCGTCTGATGATTTTCTTCAGTTTTGTCTGTAATCCGCTACTAGTATCTGCTGATCAGAGTCGCAATCTGCTACAGGAGGGTCTTTGTTGAGGTGATGTTTGACTTCCATCTCCGTTGTAGTAATATATAGTCTATTCGGTTTCTTGTTTTAACATCTGAAGAGATCCATGTGTACAGCCTTCTGGGGTGTTGTCCGAACAAGCTGTTCGTAATTATGAATCGGTTCTACTTCCAGGCGCGTCAGCTGGGTTGTAGATTACTTACTTAGTAGACTCTATATTTGCAGGTTGGTTGTATATCCAATAAATGCTGTGAGCCACAACAGATGGCTTGCATGGAACCCAAAAGGAGGCAGCCTCTATCCTACGCAAAGACAAAACTAGCCAACTCCTGTTTCTATACACACCCGATCACAATTCTGTACAAAAAGAAAACAGAACGGGCCTTAAAGACAACGAACTGAAACGAATTATCGATCAAGATTTTTGGAGTATAGAAAATTAGAAGTATCAACGAAAAGGAGAATTAGCTCATGAAAGAAATGAAGAAATCAAAATGCAAATCCTAGCTCTCACAGAAACTAAGAAAAAAAGGCATTGGGGAGAACTTAGCTTGAAGATAATTCGATTCTCTACAGTTGAGTTCATCTATCGACAGAACCAGGGGGGGGGGGGGGGGCGCTGTATTGTTGCCAGGAGATGGTTAGAACAGATGTCAAAGAACAAGACAATATCTTTATTATTTATGCACGGTCTGAGATGGTTAGAGCAGATGTCAAAGAACAAGTCAAGAATCTTGTTATTTATGCACGGTCTGAGATGGTTGGAACATATGTCAAAGAACAAGTCAAGAATCTTATTATTTATGCACGGTCTGAGATGGTTAGAGCAGATGTCAAAGAACAAGTCAAGAATCTTATTATTTATGCACGGTCTGAGATGGTTAGAGCAGATGTCTAAGAACAAGTCAAGAATCTTATTATTTATGCACGATCTGAGATGGTTAGAGCAAATGTTAAAGAACAAGACAAGATCGCCAACATCTTTATTATTTATGCACGGTCTGAGAGGAATAGAGTAGATGTCAAAGAAGAATTCGTTGGACTGCTAGAAAACGTAGTGGATGGTTGTCATGGCGAAAATGTCAATTTTGGAGATGTCAATGTCAGAGTGGGAAATGATCATTCTACAAAGCCCCTAATGATTGACAGATTCGGGGAAGATGTTTTGGAATGAAAATGAAAGGCGAATTCTGAGACTGCAGCCAAAAAAACTTGTTATTGCGAATTCATATCTCACTTACAAACGCATGCCCACATACCGTGAATGTCAACCAAACTAAGAAATCCGTTATTAGTTATGCCATTGGGAATAAAGATTTATTCAAGTAGGTGAGAGGGGACAAGAAATCATAAGTGACCACTGCAATAAAGAGAGCAACTGAAAGAGTAGCCACACCAAAACAACGTCATCATTCAGGTTAGAAACAAAACGCCAAAGAGCGGGAAGCAAGAATTAAGACATACAAGCTAATAGAGCCCCATGTTAGGACCAGATATTAAGGATATGTATCGACATCAGTGTAAGATGCAGAGGACTCACACGAGGATCTATAACCTCTCGAGTTTTAATTCAAGACCATCATCAGTGCAACTGCAGCAGAAGCATGGGGTGAAGGCAGAGTCAGGAAAGATATAAAGAGGAGACCATTGTGAACAGAAGAAAAAACTGATAATAAGGAAAATGAAAAAGATATGGAAACAATATCTGAAAGTCAAGCCCACAGCAGAGAAAAGCGGAGTATTACAAAAAATATGTAGCACCCAGAACGGAAGCCAAGAAAACACTGCTAGCAGCAAAAACAAAATACTTTAAGAACTTTGGAGAAAGGAAAATAATGCTGGAGTAAACCAGAAGCTGCTCTACACAAATCTAAACAACATGTGAAGAGAAGAGTGTTTACTGTATTGTGTTAAAGACTAACCTACCATGGGAGATAATGGAAATGTGGAAACAACTTTTTTCACAGCTTCTTGGTTGCCAGAGAAGCCAAGTTGAAGATAGAACCATGTTCTGTTAACTTGTTCAAAGTAGGAAATCAATAATGGTGAGAGCAACATCACGACGGAGGAGCTGAAGACACCATTTGAGAAAGTACAGGTTGGCAAATCAGATGAACATGATGATATAACACCAGAAACGGTCGAATAGATGGCAATCGGATGTGAACCAAAGGAAAGCCAAATATTAAATAAAAGTAACAACCGAGAGTACGAAAATCATAGAGGAATATCACTTCTTAGTTTCCCTGGCAATGCCTACTCTAGGAACGGGGAGCAGAGACTAGGAGGTCTTAGAACAAATTCCACAATACCTTAACTTCACTCACATGCAAAAGGAGGGAAAAGCTGTTGAGTATGATGGTGAAATACACTGTTATTTGGTTCTGGAATAGCCATTCAACAAGGTTCCCTCAAGCAGCCTCTGGGAATACATAGAAAAGGAGAATATTTAAGCCTATTTGATCTGCGCACGGATGACTTTCTGTATGACTTGCAGAAATGATATTGGGACAGAAAACAAAAAGACAGAACAGTTAAAGACCACAAGTGACGTAATACAGGTCTACATTACATGGCCATACTTTTTTCATACTACTCATGGCTGTTGTCATCATACCCTATAGTAGAGAACCAGAAAGTATTCAGTGGGACACTGTAAGATGAGACTAGTCTATATATTAGATCTGGGGTTTGCCAATGAGGGACCCTGAATATTAAATGGGAGACACATCTCCAGGCGAGCCTTCAAATTTCAAAAAAAGGGTGACTTGAGGAAAGAAAGAGATGGTCACTAAAATGTAAAGGGTGTTCTTACGCAGACTTGACCGCTGGTCAGAAATGAAGTGCTAGAAACTTCAATATACTAAGCCACAGCATGTGTGATATGGGGTGGCCAGTTCCCTTTGTGTCTGTCTTTTCCATATGTAATCGTAAGTTAAGTGCCCATTTACATCAGGATCGACTGGAGCGTTACGATTGTGGGGGTTTAAACATATACCTTTGCAATGAAAAGCGAGTGCTCTACTACTACGCTAATCAAACACCTAGATGACCATTATCAGTTCAAAAGTAAAAGTCCTGGTGATATCGAGAGAGAGGAGAAGAGACATCACATTATGCTGAGCTGCAAGCCTCTGGAACAGGCCAAGCAATTGAAATGCATTTGAGCTGTAATAAAAGTAGAAGTTGCCCGTCGTTAACGAAGATATCAACATCATTATACGCCTGTGTGCAGACGTCGCTTCGAATGGGTCTGCCTTTCGACACGAGTGGGGAACACTCGATAGTCCTGCAAGACAACTTTCCTAAGAGAGACAACTCTGACCTCAAACAACTGCTGCCTTGCAGATGGGCTGGGGACAGCCAAAGGCTAAGGAGGGCAACCTTACAGAAACGCCTGTTGATATTGGATGCACTAAGCCACAGGCCTAACAAAACAGTGCAACGAAAATCGCTGTATGATAACGTCACAATTTAAAAGAAGAAAGTATGGTGCTCATCCTGTGGAATCCCACCAGGCAGAGAGAGCGCCGGGCCCCACGCCTCGAAGGGGCCCACCTGATGCTACTGGTAGTCACCCACCCATGTGCTGTGGAGTCAAGGCACAAGGATATGGGGCAAGAGCTATTGACCGAAAACCCAAGATCCTTAAAATACTTCAGTGGAATGCGGAGGAAGTCCTTATCAATAAGGTTTCTCTAACAAATCGCCTGTACGAAGGAGAGATAGACGTGGCATGCATCCAAAAAACGCACCTCAACAACAACCACAGATTCTCAATCACAGGATACCAGACCTTCCGACTTGATAGAGAAGGTCACAAAGGAGGAGTTCTGATACTAACACGTAACTGCATATCAAGTAGCGCAGTAGCTGTTAATCACACTGGACAAGCAGAAATTGTAGGAGTCGACATAATGACACAAGAAACGAAAATCCGCATATTCAACCTGTATGGCCCACCCAACAAAGACCTGTCGCACTCGAGTATGGAAATCAAGGACTCGAGCTGCCTAGTAGTTGGAGACATCAACAGTCACTCGGAGAGATGGGGATATTCAGACACAGAGAGCAGAGGGGATGAAGTGGAAGACTTGGAAATATACACAAATCTCTATCTTATCAATAGACCGGACGACAGCCCTAGCTTCTATTCCAGAACATGGCATACCACTTCCACTCCAGACTTGGCCTTCTCCACAAGGGATATTCACCACAAAATAGATCGTCAGGTAGGGACCACAGGCCAATTAGGCTAGATATTGATATGGAAGTAGGACCCCAGAAAATAAAACAGCTGCCACGTTGGAACTACAAACGAGCCGACTGGGACAGATTTGCAATCCTGACAGTTGGACTGTGTGAAACTATCAACACACGAAAAAACAATATGAAACCTATGGTGGAAAGCCTAAGCAAAGCAATACTGCAAGCAGCCACGGAGACCATCCCAAGAGGGGCAAAGAAAAACTACAAGCCATATTGGAATCATGAACTGCAGAAAGCTGAGGATGAAGTCTCAAATGCTAGGAACATGGCAGAGAGAGAGCAATCTATGGAAGCAAATATCGCCCTCAAGGCCATCACTGCGAAATACAAAAGAACACTGAACCAAATAACAACAGACAGTTGGAAAAAAAACAGAAAGCCTCAATCTAGATAAAAAAAGGGAACAAACTATGGAATTTAGTCAGAGCCATGAATGACGAAACACCATCAAATAAACAAATTACCATCAAGCAAGGTGACAACATGCTTACCGGAAAAAAAGCAGCAAACGCCTTTATAGAACATTATGCCGGAGCAAACCACATCGATGAACCTACAGACAGGCATACAGACATTAGTGAAGAACAAAAGAGCCACGACAACATCAAGATTGCACCAGAGGAGCACATGATGGCAAAACTAACGATGAATGAAATGAATGAGGCCATGAGAACTTTAAAGAAAAAGAAATCGCCCGGAAAAGATGGGGTAACAAATGAAATGCTGAAGGGGTTCGGCCAAACAGCAAAGTCAGTCCTGAACCAAAGCTGGAAAATGGGAATTGTACCGCAGGCATGAAAAGATGATGTACTTATATCCGTACCAAAGAAAGAAAAAGATAGAACAGATCCAAATGGATACAGGTCTATCAGTCTACTGAGCTGTGTAGGTAAATAGATGGAGCGTATGATAAACACCAGACTGATGTGGCATCTGGAAGCAAAACACATATTAATTCCACAGCAAGCAGGATTTAGACAACACAGATCCACTGAGGACCAGATCACTCTCATAGCACATGAAATAGAGGATGCTTACCAAGAGAAAAAGCATGCAGTAGCGGTTTGGGAGGATCTAGAGGAGGCATTTGACAAGGTGTGGAAAGAGGGACTTAAAGTCAAGCAACGAAGAAGTGAAGTATCTGGGAAAATTTACAGATGGATCAGCCACTACCTCGAAAACAGAACAGTCTGGTGTTCAAGTACAAGGGCAGATGAGCAAAAAGGTGACACTGGGGCAAGGAGTACCCAAAGGGGGAGTATTGTCACCCACACTTTTTCTGGTGTATATAAACAACATCATAGAGAATATACCAAGAAGAGTCAACAGCTCCATGTTTGCAGACGATCTGGCTATGTGGACCTCTGAAAAAAAATTTCACCGTAGCAAACAATCGGATGCAGCAGGCCCTAACATCGTTGGAGGAGTGGGAGAAATCATGGCTGGTCCAAAAAAATGAAGAAAAAAACAACATGTACGAATATTCTCGCTTTCAAATAAACCTCAGAACACCAAAATAAGTCTTAACGGCAAATATCTGCGGCCAAACGCCAAACCAAACTACTTGAGCGTCACATTTGATCGGCGCATGACATGGAAAAGTCAGATCGAGAGAAACCGAATGAGAGACAGAGAAAGAATTGCAATCATGAGGAAACTTGCTGGCACAATCTGGGTGGCAGACGAAAGAATACTCAAGAAATTGTGCACTGGAAGAGTGAGACCAGTTCTCGAGTATGGCTTTGAGGCATGGGCAACAGCAGCAAAGGCGAACTTTGATAAAATTAGCAAACTTCAAAACCAAGCCATGAGAGTTATAACAGGAAGCATGAAGTCAGTGCCAATTGTAGAACTTGAAAAGATTACAAATCTGCAATCCATGACCGACAGAAGAGACTGCAGAGCCCAGCAGCAAGCAGAGAACCTAAGAAGACTGACAGACCATCCAATGCAACAGAGACTAAATAGATTTTGAAAAGGGAAACTAAAGCGGATAAACTTTGCAGAAATAGTCAAAGCAAAGATGAGCGAAGACCTTTTGAACACTATAACAACACCAAAGCCCATCCCTACTGTACGCAAACCCACATGGAAGCAGCATATCATTCCGGAGGTGGTAGAAAATATACCAGGTATTGGAAACAAGAACAGCCAGACTGAAAAAGAAAGAAGAGACATAACTCTGAGGTACATAGGGGAAAACTACCCAAGCATGGACTGGACCCATGCATACACCGACGGTTCTGTAACAAACACAACACAGAATGGAGGGAAAGGGGTATTCCTGAGCCTACCAAATGGTAGAAAAATAACACTGTCAGTGGCAACTGGAAAATTCTAAAGCAATTTCAGAGCGGAGGCAGAGGCACTGAAGGCTGCAGTAAAAGCAATGCTGACAGGCGAAAGCAATGAAAGCCAGATAGTCCTGTTTACAGATGCCATGGCCGTGGTTACAACACTAAAAAGCCAGAAAAATACTGAACTTAATGATTTAAGAGCAGTACTCTGTCAACTATGCCAGCAGTCCGCACCAAAAAGAGTAGTGGTACAGTGGGTTCCATCCAACTGTAACATCCAAGGCAACGAGGAGGCAGACAGACTGGCAAAAGAAGGTTCAAGACTACCACAACCAGATTCTAATGTGACCTACGAAGAGTTAACAAGGTTTATTAGGGCCAGATACATGGTCAAATGGGAAACAGAACATACTGGCTTCACAAAAAATTATGCCTACTACCAGTTGAACAGAGGAGAGCAGGTCTTCAGACTCCGCACCGGACTGAGGTACCATCTATTCAATAAACTGAAGATAGGTGACACTGACGAGTACACCTGTGGTACAGGGAAAATGACCGCTGAACATCTGCTGCAAAATTGCCCGACATACGAGGACCAGAGAAAGCACATGTGGCCATCACCAGTGGCAACACTAGACAAGCTCTATGGCAGTGTCGACAGCCTCAGGATGACAGCTGCTTTTTTCGAACAAATTCAAGTTGCCGTCTGACAGCGTACGAAGAAGAAGAAGAAGAAGAAGAAGAAGAAGAAAAAGAAGAAGAAGAAGAAGAAGAAGAAGAATGGGTCTGCGTGTTGATGTGCAGTCCTTTCCTATATATGCACGCCATATCGTATGAAAGGCACACTTGGACGGCATGGGAAGCTAGGACATTCAGCTTGACAACCATTCTAGCAACTCGCTTCTCCCTCAATGCATTATCGATTTTTCTGCTCAGCCAAGTGAGCACGTTGTGTGATTGCGACTCCCAAAAAATAACATCAACATGGAGGGCTTTCAAGAAAGCCTTTAGCGAATCGTTTGAAACGTGTTTAAATGCGTCAGTGATGAACTGCGTGTCCTGATCAAGGCTAGTGTGCATGTTGCAGTCGTCAGCAAATAATACGTCCAAAATGGTTAGATCCGACACCGAGGGATGGATTGTAGACGTTTTAGATTAAAGAGTCAACTGCACATTATGGGGCTGATGTGAGGGCACGTAGCAGTGTTTTCCCCAGTGTCAGAGGGCTGCAGATACCATGTTAAACAACGTTGGGCGAAATCACAGCCCTGCCTCGCGCACTTTGCTACTTTGAAGGGCAGAGAAATCTCTTCCTCATTCTCCAATCCGTGCTATGACGCCAACATATAATTTGAGGACCATTGTAATTGAATTTCGTCATGCAGACAAATTTGGTCAAAATTTGCCACATCCCGCATATGTTAACATTGTCAAAGACGAAGGTCATGTACAGGTTGAAATGTTGTTCTTGCCACTTTTCCTAAGCCTGTCATGCAAAAAAGCCTACCGAAATTCTCACTGGCTCTCTGGAAGGAAGTCCTGCTTAAAATGATCATTTACGCCATTGACTAAGGCCTGGACTAGAAGGTTACCCGCAATTGACGGTATGAATATGCGCTTCTGACTGCCACAGAATTGGAGATTTTTTTTTTTTTGTTCAGGTGTACAATGGTGGCATATTTCTCCTGTGGAGCTTGTTGGGTTTCCCATATGCAACGAAAGAGTGAAGTCAGTTCTTGAAGACGCACAGGCACCCCTACTTCGTAAATCTCAGTATCGATGAAATCTGACCTGGAGCCTTGCCTCTGGACATGGAGATAATTGCGTGTCTGACCTCAGCCTATCTGGGCTCGAGATCAAGGCCCTGATTAACTGCGACTTGAGGCCCACCAGCGACGGCTTGATCGACAACGATAAGCGGACAATTTGTGGGCGGCGTCAAAGCTCTCTAACCATTCTCTAAAAGCTGGACTGTCAGTCACTAACGCTGTCCCGTCATTACTAAAGACATGAGATAAGTGGTGGGCGGAGAACCACTTAACGCATTCAAGACACCATAAAACCGCCTTGAAATCATTGGAATCAGTGTTCTGCTAAATCTGAACCGCCGTGCCGTGGAGCCAGTCACCCTGCATGGACCAGAGCTTGCGTTGCACAATCGTAAGAAGGCCCTTCTGGGTGATGAGAAACTTTCGCCATGTAGTAGTCCGAACAGGCGGTGCTTTTCGTAAATTACTAAATTAGATGTCAATTCACGTCCGCATTAAGTTTGGGAACACCCTTCCTAATAGCCACCTTTCTGCCACCTTTCTGCCACCTTTCTGCCACCTTTCTGCCACCTTTCTGCCACCTTTCTGCCACCTTATGCGCAACTCACGCTTGCTGTGATTATAATATATATCATGTTTGGCATTACCAAAATATCTTATCTATGGGGAATTACAGTTGGAGAAAAGGTCTCGGAGCCGGCCACTACTTCGGTACAAGGATGTATGCAAGCGGGATATGAATGACGCAGGCATCGATTTGGAATCATGGCAACAGGGCGCCTTGGATCGTGTTACATGGGGGGGGGGGGGGGGGGGTAGGATTAAGCATAGAATACAGACAAATCAGATATTGATTGCTGAAAGGGTAAAGATTCAGAGTTTGAGAAGACACGCCACACCATGCGATGCCGAAGAGGGTCCTGACTTTTCTTGCACACACTGTGGAAGATGCATCTCTGCCCGGATTGGTCTTACCAGTCACATTCGTTACAGTCATGGACTGTAGTCGCATACCTTTTCAAAGCACAATTACTATCGTCTGACAAAAATGGAAAGTGCAAATGATGTTTGGCATGAACACAATAAGCACACAGAAACTAATGTTTGTATCCACTACATAAATTGTTACATTCAACGAACTGAATCTTTCCTTATAGTCAGAATAAATCCCCACCGTTTTTGGTTTACGGCTGTTTATTAAAAGTTAATAACTAATCTTTAACTTTTCAGATATCCGCCGCTCAGCTGAAGCAGCTAGAATGTTTGAAGAAGGCCCTGTATGTATGCATTTGTAAATTGTTGAGAAATGGATGAGAACCCATGAGTCTGCCCGCAGCAACATCATGCCGGCTATGCTTTAACATATTGAAGAATAATCCTTGGCAATATCGTGACATGAGGATGTTTGTACTTCGTGACTCTTGACTATATAAGAAATAATGGGCCCACTGCGCCTTTATTTTTCTTGTTCTTCTTCTTCTGCGTTCATTCTCAATCTCCCGCCACCAAACTCTCAATAGGGCTAGCAGCAGTCCGGAGAACGGAATGCGTTGTATCGCTAGTTTACAGCTTGACTGTGATATTTGCACCTTTCGGTCCGACACATCTGTCTTCAGCAGATTGTTGTGGTGAAACCCGACTATAGAGAGTTGTGCGTGGGGTTAACAGCCTAGTCCTATTAGAAGGTAGTAGCCATGTCTGTAAAGTCAAGATACGTACGAGTACAGACCAAATACTGAAATCGAGTAGCCTCTGACTAGAGCCACCTATTGCACACAAACACTGCAGATATCGAGGGTTAAAGAATCAAGAAAGGAATATCTGGATGGCACAGACAGAGAGTACGATTGGTCAGATGACTACAGCGCAGACCATAAACAAATGGGAAGAGCTGATCCACGCCGGAGATAAGATGACAATGGACATAGGTGAATTATTAACTCTATCAGCGACCGCTACTGGCATGAAGACACAGCAATTTATGAACCGGCGATACACAGATTGCAAAGTTTTGAAATTATACACGAGGGTTAATGTAAGACGAATAGTATTCCTACTGGTATAGTCTGTTCTAGCTAATACAGCCGAGGTCTAAACTCCAAACAATCTGCTAATATTATATACAATAAGAATGATGTTCCAACTATACTGCCGAGGTCTAAACTCCAAACAATCTGCTAATATTATATACAATAAGAATGATGTTCCAACTATACTGCTGAGATTTAAACTGTAAACAATCTGCTAATATGATACACAATACCAAATCCAACTGCTGACAGGTAGACTTCTCCACAGATGCATTATCTGTACATCCAGCCCTCAAGGGGTATAAACTCTCACATTTGAGGAATGAACTGAAGTAGGGTAGCTGCCAGTAAATGAACCATCCATCAGTCCTTTCATCACATTGTGGTGTACCCAGGAATACGAAGTCAGACAGACTTTGAAAAATGAGAGCAGAATGTCAACAAGAAGTCTTTGAGAAAAAGAGACCTATCCAGGTTGTTAAAAGATATCAGAACCAACCTGACGACGACCATCACACTCGTGACCAGATCCCCATTCTTCTCCTCAAGACAGGACAGAACATTCTAAAAAAAGATTTATGCAGGCTTCGTCTGTGAGCTTCCCCTGTGTTCACGTGACCAGATCCCCATTCTTCTCCCCAAGGCAAGGCAGAGCATTCTAAAAATAGATTTATACAGGCTTTGTCTGTTAGCTTCCCCTGTGTTCACGTGACCAGATCACCATTCTTCTCCCCAAGACAGGGCAGAGCATTCTTTAAAAAAAAGGCTTGTTCAGGTTTCATCTGTCAACCTTCACAAGTGTTCACGTGACCAGATCACCATTCTTCTCCACAAGACAGGGCAGAGCATTCTTTAAAAAAAAGGCTTGTTCAGGTTTCATCTGTCAACCTTCACAAGTGTTCACGTGACCAGATCACCATTCTTCTCCTCAAGACATGGCAGACCATTCTAAAAATATATTTGTGCAGGTTTCGTCTGTCAGCTTCACCAGCGTTCACGTGTGGTCTGAGCAAACAGATTGCAATCTGTACAGTCAGTTGAGGAAGACCTACTGGCTAGATAACTCAGCACTAAATTCAAAGATGTACGGAGCTAAAGATGAGCTCCAGGCAACAGCAAAGCTCTTCGTGGAAACACGTTTGGCGGTGTATAAATCAATGAGCGAACATAAGAAGACGAAGAAGGCACGTGGGGCCAGCAGAGAGGTGCGCCTCCGAAAACAGAGCAGGAGTGTGTGCAACCGACGAACTACAATAACCAAAAATATATATATTCTTCATCACGTATTGAAAAATACTGAGCATCTATGGTTCTGGGTGCAGGGCAATGGCGTTGATTCTAAACAGACCAGAATAGTGATCTTATGCTTCGTTGTGAGCAAACGTGGATCTGTTTGATTTAACAGATCGGTGACCTCACGCTTCGTGGTGAGTAAACGTGGATCTGTCTGACTTAACAGATCGGTGACCTCACGCTTCGTGGTGAGCAAACGTGGATCTGTTTGATTTAACAGATCGGTGACCTCACGCTTCGTGGTGAGCAAACGTGGATCTGTCTGACTTAACAGATCGCTGACCTCACGCTTTGTGGTGAGCAAACGTGGATCTGTCTGACTTAACAGATCAGTGACCTCACGCTTCGTGGTGAGCAAACGTGAATCTGTTTGATTTAACAGATCGGTGACCTCACGCTTCGTGGTGAGCAAACGTGGATCTGTCTGACTTAACAGATCGGTGACCTCATGCTTCGTGGTGAGCAAACGTGGATCTGTCGGACTTAACAGATCGGTGACCTCACGCTTCGTGGTGAGCAAACGTAGATCTGTTGGACTTAACAGAACAATGACATCACGATTCATGGTGAGAACTCGTGGATCTGTCTGACTTAACAGAACAATGACCTCACGATTCGTGGTGAGTACTCGTGGACCTGTCTGACTTAACAGAACAATGACCTCACGATTCGTAGGTGAGAACTCGTGGATCTGTCTGACTTAACAGAACAATGACCTCTCGATTCGTTGGTGAGAACTCGTGGATCTGTCTGACTTAACAGAACAATGACCTCACGATTCGTGGTGAGAACTCGTGGATCTGTTTGACTTAACAGAACAATGACCTCGCGATTCATGGTGAGAACTCGTGGATTTGTCGGACTTAACAGAACAATGACCTCACGATTCGTGGTAAGAATTCGTGGATCTGTTTGACTTAACACAACAATGACCTCACGATTCGTGGTGAGAACTTGTGGATCTGTTTGACTTAACAGAACAATGACCTCACGATTCATGATGAGAACTCGTGGATCTGTCGGACTTAACAGATCAGTGACCTTACGCTTCGTGGGGAGCACTCGTGGATATGTCTGACTTAATAGAGCAGAAAAGTGATCCCGAAGAACACAGTAATACCGCTCTGTTTTAACATACCTTAGCCTAGTCCTTTATCATTACCTAAATAATAGCCGAGCACCCGTATACCCTTCTCGAGTGCAGTAATATCGGCTCTTCTTAATATTACGTATTGAAACTCTTCGGGATTGCCTAAAATGAGACTGACAGTAAATCTGCCTAGGGTGCAGTAATATCAGTTCTACTTGACCATACAAAAACATATCCATGACGCCACAAAGCATCTATGCATCGCCCGGCTGAGAAACACTGGTCTTAGAACTCGATTCCAAGTTTGGAAACATCTCCGAGTTCCGCTTGGGATCGATTATATATTAGTGTCATGGGATTTGATGGTTCATGTCTGGACGCGCGAGTCAGCGGGGAGACGCTTGTATAAGTGCACAACAAATATCACTTCTATTTCATGAGATCTTAAAGCTCTTCAAGCATAGGATGTGCCCTTTCCAAACAACGTCAGAAATATTAATACCTTGTATATTATCTTCTTCATTGCTGGCCATCAGACATCCACCACGTCAACGACTCAGGCAACAATCAGCTCAAATGAAATTGGAAACGTGCGTGTACTCTTAGAAACATACGAGAGGAATGGACACATTCTACCCCTCTGTTTTATTTTTGGACCGTCCCCTGGAGCTCCGCCTTGGAGACTCCAGTTGCTTTGCTTTTCTTATTCCACCTTTTCTTGCGCCCCATGTTCATTGTCTGCCCAATTTTTATTTCTTGCGTGGGTTTCATTCAAGTGCATGTATGATTATATTCATGTTCTTTTCAAAAGATGTTGCCCTATCGATCTTTAATTTCTATATGTAATTTCCAGCTGTATTGGCTGCTGGTATGTGCTGTTCACCACAGACTTGTTTTAGTTATTTGACAATATGTCATGGAATGTATGTAGTGTCGACGTGTTAACGCGTGTCGGCAATCTTATTCAGTTTTCCCCATCTACACAGTAAGAATGATTTTAATATAGTCTTGTTCAATAGTACCCGGAATGAAAAGAATATAATGCGCTGTCACCTTCTTAGCTTATTGGGTGACTAAAAATAGTTGTGCTTAGGGTTAGCAACCTCATCATGTAAAACTTTGTTTCGTTATAATCAGCACAGCAAGAGCTCGGATAGGCTTTATGTCAAGTGACATGTTCTTTACACTAAAGCGCAAAGGTGGATGATTGCTCATGTTTAGATAGTCTTTATGGCAAGTGATATGTTCCTCACATTACAAAAACAAAGGTGGATGATTGCTCATGTTTAGATAGTCTTTATGGCAAGTGATATGTTCCTCACATTACAAAAACAAATGTGGATGATTGCTCATGTTTAGATAGTCTTTATGGCAAGTGATATGTTCCTCACATTACAAAAACAAAGGTGGATGATTGCTCATGTTTAGATAGTCTTTATGGCAAGTGATATGTTCCTTACATTACAAAAACAAAGGTGGATGATTGCTCATGTTTGGAGACAGTCTTTAGGGCAAGTGATATGTTCTTCACATTTCAAAAACAAGGTGAATGATTGCTCGTGTTTGGAGACAGTCTTTATATCAAGGGATATGTTTTTCACATTACAAAAACAAAGGTGGATGATTGCTCATCTTTGGTATACAGTCTTACTTTAAAAGTGGCCAGCTGCTATTGCGAGCAATGCTTCACTTACTTACATCCATACTTGCTAATCCACTTGTGCCATTACGCCACGTGAGAAGTTTAAATTGTCATTCATCGACCAAGTGTGTTACATTGGTTGTTGAAAACTCGTGCTGTTGTAGGATTGCTCTTATGTCATCTATCCATCTGCCACGCCCCTTGCGTGTGACGTGTAGACTGACCTTCTTGTCTTGTAAGCGTGCAGTGGTAGTTGACCATCTGACATTCCTATACGATATCGGATCCATAATATCTTCGGCCTTGAAGTGTAATGAGCACCAGTGGTTATTGTTGGTGTTGTTATTGTTGTTGTTGTTTTTGAATGCCCACAATGAGTAAGTTTACTCTTTTGTGCGCCATGAAAAGGACGTTTAGTGGCGCGTTGTTACATCTCGAGCATGATGATTAAGGTGAACCGGCATCCTCCAGACGGTTGTGTTATCCTTGGCTTCATCTGCGTGTCGCTCACTACTACGGAGATAACAGCGATTCCCTAACTTCGTTAGCCAGGCTGCCATGAAAATAGCCCGTTTCCAGGAAGAACTGCTTGGAGTCCGAGGTGGAGGTCTTAGTCAGTATATTTTGCCTGACCCTAACATGTCTGATCAGTATATTGTGCTTGACAAGACGTTAGTCTTCCCCCCTAGCAGCAGGGGCTACCTTCCACCCTATTTCAATTGCCATCTTTTCTCAATGGGATCTCTCCCCGTGCCACCATTGACGTTTCTAAGAGATGTATTTTCCATGTAATGTGTTCACCTGCATCTTGGGAAGTGACTTTGTGTTACGTTGGTAGCACCAGGTTGGTGTAGACATCCTATTTATCAGTCATTGCTTTGATGTTGAACTGCTGTTCAGGTTCGTTGGTAGTGGTAACAGTTGATAAGCCATAACAGAGACTATCTAGTTTCAATTTCTCTTTCCAGCCTTTCATCTTCTGTAAAAAATACTTCTCACATTTGACCTCTTGGGCGAGCTTAAGTTTGATATTGTTTACGTTTGTGCTACATAAACATGTGATCCGCTAATCGTTATAATTTCCTTCTTTGGTGTGCTAATCTTCATATTATATCTTTCACAGATAGTACTAAGTGCATTCACATGATTGTGCAGAATACGATCTCCCTCATATATTCAGCTTTGATCGTTAGCAAAGAGTAGTTGATGTAATGGGTTCTTCCCTTGCATACCACTGAAAGTGCTGCAGGTTGGCTGCCTTCTGTTATTACTCGGTCAATGTAATGGTTAAACAGCAGCATGAAAGACAGGCATCCTCTAGTCCGTCTTTTAATTCATTAACAAGGTCCGAAGCAATTTTCTTCTAAACTGCATGTCAGATCCAAATTATTTTTCACATGCAGTCTTAGACTATCCCTGACGTTATTGAAATATTTTTTCTCTAAGAAATTTGATATATTTTTTTAAATGAATTCATTAGTTTATATTAAAAGCAACCTCAGTGAATTGGACATAATTTTAACATATTTAAGGTACACAGACGTGGTGTTTTAAAAATAGATAATTTTACCTTCAAAAATACGCCCAATAAATACACATTCTTGATTTTTCCGTGCACCAATTAGACACTTTGTCGAATGAGGAAAACAACAAACGTCATTCATGCGAAACTGTCTAATAGTTATAGGCGTATACGCCAGTGTTGGGATTAGGGGGCCGTATTACAGGACATGAGAGACACTAACAAAATCACTCTTTACAAGAAAAAGGGAAACGGAAGAAACTGCAACACCGTAAGAAAAGTGTATGATCGCTTGTACAGGCTGCGAAAGCTTGCCGACAAGGTGTACCTGGAGTCTCAGTGTGGTTTTCGCGCAGAAAGGTCCTTCGTTGATATGGTCTTTTCACTGAGACAATTGCAAGAGAAACGCAGAGAACAATACAGACCACTATTTCTTCCCTTCATCAGGTATTTGACCTGGTAAACAGAGAGAGTCTTTTTAAAGTATCATCTAAATTTTTCTGCCCACCTAAACTACTGAGCATGATTAGATCTTTTATGTGGGCAAGATTACCGACATTTTACAGTGCTGCATGACGGTCAGGAATCTGAGGCCTTCGACATTAACAGCGGAGTTAAACAAGGTTGTCCCTGGCTCCGACTCTATTAGACATTTTGTTTGCCATCTTGCTTAAATACGTCTTTGGAACTGCCACAGATGAGATCTTTTGGCATACTAGGTCAAATGGAAGACTATTACATCTAACCAGATTGCAAGCAAAAAGTAAGAGAAGGAAGACTGTCATTCGGGAAATGCTCTAGAGCTGGGTATTTTTGTCTTTTTTGTTGTTGTTGCTATGTATGCACCGCTCCGATCGGCAACGACCCTGCCTTTCACTGAAGTCGAAACGCCCCAACTGATTTTCGAAGTAAAGAACAAATCTAGCTTGTATACTGTGTGACGATTTACCTTTATTCTCCAATGCAAATATCCCTCCTACCCTTTATAAAGTGGACCCCATTAGCGGTAATAAATGCAATCAAGAAAGTCAGTGTCATTCCAAAAAGTAACTGCTGAAAGAGAACTTTTAATTAACCAATCAGTCATTCAACACCATTCTGAGCAAGTCTTCAAAATTCGCCAGGGGCGTCAATAAGATGTCTGCTGTTCCAACATTGTCCACGACAGTGCCGAAATCTTCAAATTTGCCTTTACTTCCCATCTCCCGTGTGTTTTGGTCAGCCACTATGTTTCTTTCCCATCTGGTTCCAGAACAAAGACTGCCAAGGAATGCTAATACTATCTGTACTCAAAGTATGACCAATCCGGCCCAATCCAATCTTATTCTCTCTTAAGTAATCGGTCCTTCATGATTTTAATTTAATGTACTTTTTACCTGGAATCATAATACGATCAAGAACAAACTCGTAATATAAGCAAAAGATTGTCTATAACCACTAAAGAATGAAACATTTTCTTGCTAATAGCATGTAGAAACTTCTATGCATAGTCTGGCAGCATGGATTTGTGTGTGAATGATATCCTACAATCACATTTGTAAGGACTGCGTATTGTGTAGAGTGTTCTATTAGGAGACTTAGCTATGGCGCAGGTTCCAGTTGTGTGGTCTACGCCATCTGTGATTGAATTTCTCATCGGGGATTTTCATCTGAGATTTACAGGTTTGTGGTTGTGATTGTTGTTGGTGGGGTTGTTCGTGGTGTGGTTGTTAGTGTGGTTGTGATTGTATTGTTGTTGAGGTTGTTGTTGTTGTGGTTGTTGATGATGTGGTTGTTGATGATGTGGTTGTTGGTGTCGTTGTGATTGTATTGTTGTTGTGGTTGTTGGTGATGTTGGTGTGGTTATTGATGATGTGGTTGTTGGTGTGGTTGATGGTGTGGTTGGTGGTGCAGTTGGTGGTGGGGTTGCTGGTGTGGATTTCAGTGATGGTAGATGTAAATGTGTAGTAAGATTACCCTATCCCCAGCAGACTGTACCGTTCATGAGGTTTGTTTTAGCTGTTTTTGGTAAGATCTTCCAGCTTTTGTGAATGGGTGTTGCTATTGGTGTTGTTGTTGTTGTTGTTGTTGGACACTCATACTGAGCTTTTTTTTATTATTTGCGTTCGCCTTATTTATCTATTCCCCAAGGCGGTGTGCGTTGCACTGTAGTTTTTATTTTGCGCCTGTCGGTCCAGTGCATCCGACTTCAGCATGCATTTTATGTAAGGGCCTGCTTCCTCCTGCATTCTCTAAGGGTTTGCTTCCCCTGGGTAACGGCCGGTGCTGTGATGGGGATCGAACCCAGCACCTCCGGTTGTGAGCCGTGTCACTTAACCACTAGCCCACGCCGTCCCACGGAGCTTATTTAACACTTGATGGTTTTGCTGGCTAGTTACAGTGGCTCTTGCTACATGCCTAAACCTACTAGAGAATGTTAACGAGGGTCTTCTCGACTACAATACAATGCGAGACTGCTCAGTAAGCTCACAGCAATGGGCATTTCAATGTCAATCCCCACTTCGTTGGCCAGGCTGATGTGACCTGTTTCTGTGGGCTCAGTGAAGAAGTGAGGTGGGATCTTGATCAGTATTTGTCATCTGATTCTGATGCAACTGATGGATTTAACTTCGTATCTACCCCCAAACCTGAACTCAGAAAGGTCTGATTAATCACATGTCATTCTTGACTTCATCTGCATGGCGCGCACTACTACTAATGGGATCACATGGATCTACATCTCGTTAGCCAGTCTGCCTTGAAAACAGCCTGTTTCCTGGGAACGCTACCTGGAAGAGTGACTGTGGTCTTGGTCAGTGTGTTGACCCTGACGCGACGCCCTGGTCAGTATTGTGTGCCTAACTGGACTGGCGTCTGAGTTTACCTGTAGATGAGGATAATAATAATAATAATTCACTGGAACAGAAAGGTGATTGATGAGCAATAATGAAACGTGTATAATGAACCTGTACATGTTGTTACATGCGGACAAATCTGTACATGTTGTTACATGCGGACAAATCTGTACATGTTATTACATACGGACAAATATGTACATGTTCTTACATGCGGACAAATCTGTTCATGTTGTTACATGCGGGCAAACCTGTACATGTTGTTACATGCGGAGAAATGTGTACATGTTATTACATGCGGACAAATCTGTACATGTTATTGCATGCGGACAAATCTGTACATGTTGTTACATGCTGACAAATCTGTACATGCTATTACATGCGGACAAATCTGTCCATGTTGTTACATGCGTACAAATCTGTACATGTTGTTACATGCGGACAAATCTGTACATCTTATTACATGCGGACCAATCTGGACATGTTATTACATGCGGACAAATCTGTACATGTTGTTACATGCCGACAAATCTGTACATGTTGTTACATGCGGGCAAATCTGTACATGTTATTACATGCCGACAAATCTGTACATGTTGTTACATGCGGGCAAATCTGTACATGTTGTTACATGCAGATAAATCGGTACATGTTGTTACATGCGGACAAATCTGTACATGTTAATACATGAGGACAAATCTACACTTGTTTTTCTTTCCACTTATTCTTCTAGTTTCTGAAGGCCGAGTGCCTTGTATTGTGTTCTGTGCTCTGACGAATCACTGCATCCGACTTCAGTACTGATTTACGTAAAATGGGTATACTTCCCCAAAAGGGTGGGACATTGCTGGTTCAAGATGTCGAACCCAGTAGGTTCGGATTGTGAGCCATGTCACTAACCGTTTCGCTACGCCACCTCTCCCCCCCCCCCCCCCCCCCATCACTGCTTTTCCATTTCCCCCTTTTCCATTCCTGCCTCTCCCCCAATAACCCCCTCTGCTCTCAGTGATACAATTTATGAATAACGCTCCGATCTTCATTCGGCCTCAAATATACATTTCAAGTATTTGTGTTACACAGCCGGCCCGGAATAAGGGTAGGGTGGGGTGGATGTTATACTCGATTTCGAGACCACGGTCCGGATATGTTAGGCTAACCGGCCGGATGTGACCTCAGAGTGGTAAGTTGTCGACCCTGATATAAAGAATCTAAGATTGTATGAACTGATTATGTTCTGTTCCTAAAAATCCAATTCACTGCACTCTGGGCATATCCATAGGTGCTCAGTCTCTGTAACAAGATTGGAAAGGTTGTGGATATTAATGGGTGCTATAGCTCGCTGGTTGTACACACTCTGTTCTCTCATGCAGTCTACTCCTCTCGAACCTCGATCGATCTCAAAGTTCGGCTGTTTGTGAAGTGCTGATTCGTCTTTTGCGGAGCCATCATTCAACAGGCGATCATTGATAGATTGTTGAATGTCACTCTTATCAATGTAACGTGTGCACATAATGGATGCTTGTGAAGTCAGGATGTCAGCTTTTTGGTTGCCCTGAATTCCAGAGTAACCAGGACAGCAGAACCACACCAACCCCTGCTGGTGACAGGTCTCCACCATCCATGCATGCCTAACCCAGTCCTTCCATACCTTCCGATGTAACGAATTTGAGTCGTCTTGTTCTTCTTCTTCGTTCTCAAATTCCCGCTGCCTTGTCCTGAAAAGACCTTTGGAGTAGCAGGGTGGAGTCCAGAGAACGGAATGCATTGTGCTATTATATACAGCATGACCCCAATATTTGCACCTTTCGGTCAGATACATCCGATTTCAGCATTACATTTTTTCTAGCAGATTAGGCTTCCCTTTTCATTCCCTTCTTCTTAGCCAGACTGCCATGTTGCAGTTTGTTATCCAGGATTACTCCGTGGAGGTAGAGAACGGTCTTGGCAGCTCTGTGTCACTGCCTCTGACGCTATCATTCAGCTTTGGGTCACTGGCCGCTACAGCTCATGCCGATTTGGAGTATGACACGATGACTGTCCTTGCGGTGACCATCTCCGCTCCTATCTGCCTTAGTTTTGTAAGTTAGTTCAGACAGTCGGATTTTTATTTACGTCGTATCATTACAGTTAACTTTCGGGGTCATCTATAGATCAAAGGTTGGCTACAGTGGATCTCCGCAGATCTCTGCTTTATACCTCGATCGTGCAATCTTACAGAATCTTCCTAGTTCGTTCCCTTTGTATTGTCATCCCATCTTGAAAGATGTTTTTCTTTGCCATATTTAACTTTCATTTTCTTGTCTTATGATTATCAGTAAAGCTTTATTGATCTACCTTAATGTGATCAAAACTTCTCACCATGAATTCGTTCCTTATTTAACCTTGCACTGCCAGTTTGTCAAGATATCTCAATGTATCACCCTGTCTTTTCACGAGATGCATCCAGTCTTATATATATACAGATTTCAAAGACCTCAATTATATTCTCCAAATATTTATTCATTGCCCGTATTGCTGCGCCATATGGTCATGACGAATCTACTTAATCACTACCCTTTTTAATTTAGTGATATACAATAACCAGTGTTATTATTTGTCGCTATTCTGTTTGATTTCAGAGAAAGATATCAAGGATTTGGACTCACCTCTTCCAGTGATACCTCTTCCGTTCTATTCTGGTTCCAGGAAGAGCTTGAACAAGACAGGGGTATGTAACACCTGCCCGGCTTAGTGTATATATGTGATTTTAATTGTTGTTTCCCTTTACAATCGGCTTGTTTTCACAACGCGTTGTTTATAGAATTGGTAGATATTTTAAAACTTGAACGGTGATTATCATAGTGGTAGAGTATTTTCTTCTCACATCAAATGTACCTGGTTCGATCCCCGATACCTACACGAAACAATCGACCTAGCTGTAAAGGGCTAGTTGACTAGGGTCTATATGTTTTGGAAGGAAGGGTACAGAATTCCCCCCCCCCTAACTTGCCAAAACGTTTAGTCCTAGGTACTAATAAGACTCCAACACATCATCCCCGACAGCAGTGTCAGGATTATTTTCACCCTTTTTTTATTTAACTTCCGTATGTCGATCTCGGTAGCTAGCAGAGATTCAGACTGACCCGAGTGGTTTGTGAGAGGGTTATGTGTGTGACAGAGACCAACATAGCCCAACTGGTACATGAAGAGCATGTCCTAAGAGGCAACAACATACAGTCTCATGCAACTGCTGAAGAGAAGGCGTTTCATGTTTGACAGGGACTGACAATGCGGTCTAGCCCTCTAGGGACTCACCACACCAGAAACAAAAGTTCTTAGCAAGCGTATCAACAATCACTAACGCCTTATACTCACCAACTACAAAACATCCTATACGGCTCCACACCTCAACTACAAACCATCTTATATGGCTCCACATCAACCTAAAACATGTTATCCACTCATCAACCTAAAACACTTTATCCACTCATCAACCAAAAACACTTTATCCACTCATCAACCCAAAACACGTTATCCACTCATCAACCCAAAACACGTTATCCACTCATCACCCTAAAACACGTTATACACTCATCAACCTAAAACACTTTATCCACTCATCAACCCAAAACACGTTATACACTCATCAACCTAAAACACTTTAACCACTCATCAACCCAAAACACGTTATCCACTCATTAACCTAAAACACGTTATCCACTCATCAACCCAAAACACGTTCTCCACTCATCAACCTAAAACACGTTCTCCACTCATCAACCTAAAACACGTTATCCACTCATCAAGCTAAAACACTTTATCCACTCATCAACCCAAAACACTTTATCCACTCATCAACCCAAAACACGTTATCCACTCATCAACCTAAAACACGATATCCACTCATCAACCTAAATCACGTTCTCCACTCATCAACCTAAAACACGTTCTCCACTCATCAACCTAAAACACGTTATCCACTCATCAAGCTAAAACACTTTATCCACTCATCAACCCAAAACACTTTATCCACTCATCAACCCAAAACACGTTATCCACTCATCAACCTAAAGCACGATATCCACTCATCAACCTAAATCACGTTCTCCACTCATCAACCTAAATCCCGTTCTCCACTCATCAACCTAAAACACGGTATCCACTCATCAACCCAAAACACGTTATACACTCATCAACCTAAAACACGTTATCCACTCATCAACCTAAAACACGTTATCCACTCATCAACCTAAAATACTTTATCCACTCATCAACCCAAAACACGTTATACACTCATCAACCTAAAACACTTTATCCACTCATCAACCTAAAACACGTTATCCACTCATCAACCTAAAACACTTTATCCACTCATCAAACCAAAACACGTTATCCACTCATCAACCTAAAACACGATATCCACTCATCAATCTAAAACACTCTATCCACTCATCAACCTAAAACACTTTATCCACTCATCAAACCAAAACACGTTTTCCACTCATCAACCTAAAACACGTTCTCCACTCATCAACCTAAAACACTTTATCCACTCATCAACCCAAAACACTTTATCCACTCATCAACCCAAAACACGTTATCCACTCATCAAGCTAAAACACTTTATCCACTCATCAACCCAAAACACGTTATCCACTCATCAACCTAAAACATGTTATACACTCATCAACCTAAAACACTTTATCCACTCATCAACCCAAAACACGTTATACACTCATCAACCTAAAACACTTTATCCACTCATCAACCCAAAACACGTTATACACTCATCAACTTAAAACACTTTATCCACTCATCAACCTAAAACATGTTATCCACTCATCAACCCAAAACACTTTATCCACTCATCAACCCAAAACACGTTATCCACTCATCAACCTAAAACACTTTATCCACTCATCAACCCAAAACACGTTATCCACTCATCAACCTAAAACATGTTATACACTCTTCAACCTAAAACACTTTATCCACTCATCAACCCAAAACACGTTATACACTCATCAACCTAAAACACTTTATCCACTCATCAACCTAAAACATGTTATACACTCATCAACCTTAAACACTTTATCCACTCATCAACCTAAAACACGTTATCCACTGATTAACCTAAAACACTTTATCCACTCAGCAACCTAAAACACTTTATACACTCATCAACCTAAAACATTTTATACACTCATCAACCTAAAACACTTTATCCACTCATTAACCTAAAACACGTTATCCACTCATCAACCCAAAACACTTTATCCACTCATCAGCTACAAAACACTTTATATCCCCATACCGATCTTTCACACACGCCAGAAGGCTTCTGAGTGTTGACTAGGTACATATCAATCAGAAGTATTCAACCTGTTTCACCCTTGCGCCCTTTGAACCATATGTCATAACCCCTTTCCCTTGTCCAAGATTATCTGACTCAAAATACTTTGCATATATTATAGATAATCTGTTGTTTTTTCATTATTTTTTTTCAGCGTATAGACATTTACTTGTATTATTTGTATAGTGTTTTACAAATTTAAAAGTAATAGAAAATATATATATATATTCATTTTATAACTTCAATAAACTTTGTTATAAAAAATAATATTCAAACAAATTATTTAGCAGTATAAATTGACGCACAGATTCCACCTTGAAACCCTCAAATGTTCCTCTTAAAAGGGAGGGCGTTTGAAGCGAGGGTAGGGATTCTCCTGCTGGGGGAGGATCCCAGAAATAAAGAAAAGCTACGGCGGCACTGCAGGTCGAAGGTTGATCATAACATAAACAAATATGGCAGTTATTGCACCAGAACAGAAACAGAATAGAATAACGTCACCTACGCGAGGTATTCTTCCGGAACACAGAAGTGCACAAATTAAAATAATTAACGAATCACAGCAAAAACAATTAGCATACAAATGAAACAAAGCGCAAATTTGTCAGCGACAAGTTATCAGTGTTATTTTCAACGAAAATGAAAGAGTGAATACTTAATTTGTTTCGTCGATCCAAAGAACAATAGCAATATTAGATAGAACAAAATCTCTATTGACACATACTAGCAGGGCCGTCTTAACCTCATTATATAACTCCGATAAAAGCAGTGCACTAAGGCCCTACCTACACAGCCACTCGCAGGATACAAATGTAAAATTATCCATCAAAATAAACATAGTTATTGGTACCTCCAACAAAATCAGCCTTTAAACATTAGAATACAAGATGTACATCATCACAAACGTTTGGACAATATAACATGAACCTTGAACTTGAAAAACAAAAATGTCATAATAATGAAACGCTGTTGGTTCAGGCATGTGTCCAGCACAAGCGACATGTATGGCAAACTCGTTCAGTTGGTGAATCTGTGATGGAAATCTAATATTGCGTCCAGACATATTTTAGGCATTCGCATACAACTGACCACGGCCGTTTATTAGTGATATTTGATTCCTGTCTAAGATATCCTCAACAGTGTCTGCTTGATTCTTTGCTCCGTGAGAAATGTTGGGAATGAACTTTAACAAAACGTTCCACCGGCTGTCTGTTTCTGTTTCACGTCCTCGAATGTACCAGACAATAAATGTCCTTTGATCAGCGTGGGAAATGTCTGCAGTGGAGTCTACATTTATTGAATAACACTTTAATTCTTGTATTTCTTCAAGAATAGCACAAATAATGTGTTATCCTATTAATTCAATAAATTCCACACCAATGTTTGCCGATAAATACGATGCGTTCCCCTTTACTGTCCTGGATTCCCATAAACATTGAGACGTTATTCCTAACAAAAAAGGCTCAAATTCATTCAACAACTCTAGAATACCTAAATAGTTTCTTTTTTTTTTTTTGGCGTACTCTAATCTCATTTCTTTCTAGGTCTATAGTTTTCACATTTATATAAACAGCTTGCCCACTCACATCTCACAAACTATCAATACATACATAGATTAGCATGTTAATGTCTTAGTCTTGATCGAACTGTACTTCTACAGTAGCATAAGCCCTGTGCAGGTCTCAGCTCTAGTGTGAGCTGAATGTAGCTAGGAGGAGGATTTCTTGTTTAGCGGGCTAGGCTTGAGCAGCTTTTAACTCCACTGTGGAGAGTGGTTAACTGATGTGCGAGTCCATTTTAATATATTCAAACACTAGAGAAAATTAGACCCGCAGCCTGTTAGGCGCCATCTATGCTGCTCTTAACCATGGCCAGTGTTATGCCATGTCACACAGTTAGTCGCATCTAACGACATGATCTCTGGGGGCCAGTGGTGCTATTCTTGTCCTTGTTATACACATAGACCTCGACAAACCACTCTGGTAATGTAAATGTTGTTAATGCTACTTATATCTTGTCATCCTTACGGGATGAGAGATGAAAGAATATGACCCCTGTCAACACCCACGTGTGTCACAAATTTGCGACTAAAGATAGATTGCCTTTGAACCAGCAAACTCTTAATGTGAAAAAAAAATGCATTGCTATTTTAATTAACGACTGCAAAAGTTCGGATACAAAGTTATTGTAATTGGATCAGCTGCAGTTGTAATCGTTCGTATGTCTCACAATGGGGTGACAAGGGTAACGAGTCCAAATGCTTGGAAACATGTTTACTTCAAAAGCGTCGCCTGCAGTAGTGTCCTGTACTCTTCACTGGAGCAAAATGAACGAATTAACTCATTAATTAATTAATTGCATAATGAATGAGTTGATGAACGACATATCTTGTCCATTGTACCCAAACGTCTGAGTAGGCGGGTGAAGGAGCGTGTGCTTCTCGTAGAAAAGTTAACTGGTTCGATACCATTCTATCGACGCGTTCCGGTCGACAATGCATACACGGGTACATGGCTTAGCGTTTGCGTAGAAAAGGCAGCAAGGAAGGGAACTGGCCATCCCACCTCATAAAATATTCTGTCTAGTACTATGAAGCCTCCAAAACCCGGCGACAATATGTTTCATATGGAAGCCCTCTGATTGTCGTGTAACATTCACATACATCATGGTTCATGTTGCCTCTACGAATCCTTCATATAATTGATGATTAGTTTGTAATGTTAGTTATTAAATGTTTATTTTGGGAACGACTAGGCTAACGTCTGGCCAGGCACACAAAAACTTATTAAACAATGTTAGCCAGGGTCAGGAGAAATATACTGGCCACGACCCTCACCTGACCTCCTCGTTGGTCGTCCTCTAAATGGACTGTTGTCGAGGACAACAGTCTGGCTAACAAGGTGAGGTTCGATGTGATCCCCATAGTAGTGAGTGACACGCAGATGAAGCCCAGCATTACACAGCCACCTGGAGGACCCCGGTCCACTTGATCAGCACGCTCGAGATGTCAGGAAAGCTATTACATTCTGCTACAAGTTCCGTCCTTTTCAGGGCGCACAAAAGGGTTACCAACCCATTGGGGGCATTAGCTACCAACCAACCAACCAAATGTTTCTTTCAGCATGTTTATTAGACGTCAATACAATAACTCCTGGCATGTTATAGTATGCGTTCCTGGAACCATCCTGGCAAGTCTCGGCTTTCTTGTCAATCTTGATTTTTTAAATATTGTCTACGGTAGGAAACGACATGATATATGTACATCGAAGATTTTTGTAAATTATGTAAGTGGTAGAAAGAATCACTTAAATTAATTCAGTAGTAGAACGAATCATTTTTGCACGTGTATCAATGTTTTCTTAATTTAAGCCAGTGATTGAACTAACTTAAGCCAGTGATTGAATTAACTTAAGCCAGTGATTGAATTAACTTAAGCCAGTGATTGAAATAACTTAAGCCAGTGATTGAAATAACTTAAGCCAGTGATTGAAATAACGTAAGCCAGTGATTGAATTAACTTAAGCCAGTGATTGAAATAACTTAAGCCAGTGATTGAATTAACTTAAGCCAGTGATTGAATTAACTTAAGCCAGTGATTGAATTAACTTAAACCAGTGATTGCATTAACTTAAGCCAGTGATTGAATGTTCATTGTGCACGAATATCAAGGTTTACTCTAATGAGATGTTAGTATTAAGTAACAATAATTTCACACATAAGGCAAAACTGTCTCAAATAGTGTTTAAACGCACACAAAAAGTCCATTTTTACAAAGAGCAATGTGTTTTAGTCGTGTTTCCACTTTTAAAACAAAGTTATTTTACCCCACGAAGTCTACTCTAAGAAGTTGATTAGCGTAGTTGTAGAGCACTTTCATTTCAAGGGAAATGTACGGAGTTGTAAAAACGATCCAGTTAACTCAGCTGTAAATGGCTACTTGGCTTACTGTAGGGAAGGAAAGTCAGAAAAAAAGCTAAGTGGTCACCCCACTTAACAAACAAGCTGTGGTCTCGTTCGATGACGTCTCACTACCACTTCATCCTCGACAGAAACGTCTTCAATGTAACCTTACCTATCCCATAACATTGTGAACAACATTAGTTGATACAATATTTAGGTTGAAGATCTTGTATCTGTGTGTTACCAAGGTCAGAATGGAGAGCAAATATGTTACCACTGTAACCTGACAGGCGTATTGTGGGAAGCAACAAAGATCTACCACATGCTGTATAACCTATAAGGAAGAAGACAAAGAAACTAAGACATCTAAAGCTCATTGTAGAAGAGGACGACAGTCAAGACGGATAGAATTCATTCTTCTAAATTCCTTGACTTATTTTGTGTGTGTTTATTTTACTCAAAGCAGAATTAGACTAATAGCAGATACTGTCCTCGGGGATGGTGTGTTAGAGACTCGCTCTCAACTTTTTTAGGTAAGGCAACCTTAACACTAGATCAGATACCACTTGCAAGCTGGGTAAATTGCAGCGCAGGAAGACTTGGAATTGAACCCGGTGGCATACAGTGATACGCATGAGATGTAATAACGCCATTACTTAGACCTACTTTTGTATTTGAAACCATAAACACTGAGAAAGACGATCCACAAACATGACAGAACTGATATATGTTTGTGTTTTTCAGTTCTTTGTTGAATTTTACCAAATAATGATTTTTATAAGTGCTCTGCTTGCTGTTCATTGCTTTCAAACTCACGACTATTTTCTCGGCTAAGTTTTTTTTCTAGTTTGTAATTAATTTGTATAATATATACTTCCCTCTAAACATAATATATACTCCCCTCTAAACATAATATAAACTCTCCTCTAAACATAATAAATACTCTCCTCTAAACATAATATATACTCCCCTCTAAACATAATATATACTCCCCTCTAAACATAATATATACTCCCCTCTAAACATAATATAAACTCTCCTCTAAACATAATATATACTCTCCTCTAAACATAATACATACTCCCAAACTAAAGATAATATATACTCCCCTCTAAACATAAAATAAACTTCCCTCTAAACATAATATAAACTCTCCTCTAAACATAATATATACTCCCCTCTAAACATAATATATACTCTCCTCTAAATTTGTTAATATTTCTGTCTCCTCTAACACCAGTAGATTGATTAGGTGAATAACGCCACCAACATCCTCCCCCCTTCTCTCGTACAAAACCCCCCCCACCCCCATCTCTTTCACCAACCTGATTGGTTGATACATCTGTTAATGAGTACCAATCTGCAAGTACTCGACTCGTCCATGTGACGGTTTGAGCGCAGTAGAGATCACCAGGCCGCTTATCCATGCAAGGACATAAATGGCCAGTCACCTGGTTGTCTGCAAAATCAATTGCATGTATATCTTGAGGACCTATGCATTTCATGTTTTGAAAAGGAGCGACTAAGGACAGACGATATCGATCAATCGATCAAATCAAATCATCAAAATCATTCAACTCCATGCAGAGCATCGGTCATCATTTAATACTCTCCACGTCGTCCTGTCCGTCATTACCATTACCAGGTCATCAGTCGTAGTTTATACACCTTTAGACCTAAGTCGTAATTTCGGTCACTCTATCCGTAGGCCGTAGTTTAGACACCACTAACTCTGGACAGGAGTTTAGACACCTCTAGGCCTAGGTCGTAATTTAAACAAATGTATCCGTATGCGGCAGATTAGACACCACTAACTCTGGACAGGAGTTTAGACACCTCTAGGCCTAGGTCGTAATTTAAGCAACTTTATCCGTATGCCGCAGATTAGACACCACTAACTCTGGAACGTAGTTTAAACACATCTAGCCATAGATCATGTTTTAGACATTCTAGCTATAGGCCATAGTTTAGACACATCTAGACATAGGCCATAGTATAGACACCTCTAGGCATAAATCATAGTTTAGACACATCTAGCCATATGCCACTAACTGTAGGCCATAAATTAAACACCACTAGCCCTAGACCATAGTTTAGACATCTCTAGACATAGACCAAAGTTTAAACATCTCTAGCAATAGGCAATAGTTTATACACTTTTAGCCATAGACCATAGTTTAGACACCTCTAACCATAGACCAAAGTTTAAACATCTCTAGCAATAGGCAATAGTTTATACACTTTTAGCCATAGACCATAGTTTAGACACCTCTAGCCATAGACCAAAGTTTAGACACCACTAAATCTAGGCCATATTTAGACACCACTAACCAAATGTCGTAATTTAGACCCTACTAACCCTAGAAAATGGAGCCGCGTAGCGCAGTGGTTAGCGCCCTGGTTTCGCATCTGAGTGGTCCTGTGTTCATTCCCCAGTTGAGGCGGTAATGTTTTTTTTCAAACCGCAGCGGTTCCAGAGTCGACCCAACCTTAAATGGGTACCGGTTCAGTCCGGGAAGTAAAAGTGGCGAGGGAGAGGAGATGACTACCGCCCTCATATAGCCGAGCCTTTGAAATGTGAGATCGCTAATATCTCACACCACTACGGCAGTAATGCTATGGGTTACTTTACTTTACTTTACTCACCCTAGAAAGTAGTTTACACAACACTAACCGTAGACCGTAGTTTACACAACACTAACCCTAGAAAGTAGTTTACACAGCACTAACCGTAGACCGTAGTTTACACAATACTAACCCTAGAAAGTAGTTTACACAACACTAACCGTAGACCGTAGTTTACACAACACTAACCCTAGAAAGTAGTTTACACAACACTAACCGTAGACCGTAGTTTATACACCTCTATCCCTACGCCGCAATTTAATCAAGTTTAGACAACCCAGGTCATGGGTCTAAGTTTAGAAAACACTGGTCGTAGGTCTAAGTTAAGACAGCTCTGATTTGAGGCCTCTTTTTTACGGCCCTGGTCGAAGGCCGTAGTTTACACACACCTAGCTCGAGGCCGTAGTTTAGACACCTCCAGACCAAAGGCCCTAGTTTATACATTTCTGACCAGAGATCGTAGTTTAGACAAGCGTGGCTCGAGGCCGTAGTTTAGACACACCTCTAGGCTCGAGTTTACACACCTCTATGCCGTAGTTTAGACACACCTCTTGGCCAGAGTTTACACACACCTCTAGGCCGTAGTTTAGACATACCTCTAGGCCGTAGCGTAGAAACACCTCTCGACCAAAGGCCCTAATTTAGACATCTCTGGCCAGAGATCGTAGCTTAGAGACACCTCTAGACCAAAGCCCCTAATTTAGAAATCTCTGTCCAGAGATCGTAGTTGAGACACATCTCTAGGACAAAGGTCCTAGTTTAGACATCTCTGGCCAGAGATCGTAGTTTAAACAACCCCGGCCCGAGGCCTTAGTTTAGACAACCCGGGCCTGAAGTCTCAGTTTAGACACAATTGGACATACGTCGGAGTTTAGTCACATCTTGTCCCACGTCGCAGGTTAAACTAACAGCCATAAACTTCAAACAATTACTTGTCGCTGTGTTTACTGTAGACTATTATGTATTTGTTAAACTCATTATCTTCACCTATCACAATTGATTCCCCTTTACGCTCCAAGTGAAGCATAGAGCGACCACTAAAGCTAATTGCTATACAATAAGCCTGTATCCGAACAGTTTGCAATGACAGTTCAATAGTAATATTTTTGCACGATGAGGTTTCTAACCACATGTACAGCCCTATTTAGTCACCTTATACAACACGCTTGACAGGTTACAGTCGGCCTAATCTATTCAACACGGGTTCTACTCGTATTTGATTGATATTCACTCTAATATTACTTATTTTATTTCATCTACCAACTCATTCTTCTTACGATCATCTGTACAATTAATTTTCTATTTGTTAAATTCATCTTTATTGATGAGGCTTTGTTTCTCTAGCTTATTTGCTGATTTTATCAACCCCCATTCCCAATGTTATTTAGTCCATTTTTGTACATGAAATGTGTGCGCTTATTTGTCCCTCATCGTGAAGAGGTTTCATCCCATGTTCTTCATGTCATCTGCTTGCTTGTCATTGCATGAATAAACCATTTGCTCCTTCGCAGCGGAACAGTCGACGAGAATCTACAGGGCTGGTGTCTCTCCTGTTAGAGGCCCCTCCCCCTAAGCAGCGGCGTGGTTCTCTACAGCTTCCATTTAGGGAGCATTTCTTCGCAAAGGCAGAATCCAAGAGCAACGAACTGATTAAAGTCTATGATGAGTCTGCAGTAAGTGTTTATCTTGCATGAATAAATAAACACCACATCCCGCATGTAGAGATAAGCTAGACGTATGACACGTATGTTTTGTTGTGGAAGATTGAACCCGGAAGTCTCAAACTCACGGCCTGTGGTACAAATAGAACTTGATAAGCCATGCCCATAACATGATTGGTGTTCGGAATTCAGGTAAAAGAAATATATACATTTTTGCAACAACATTAAACTAATGGTTATATCAAAACGGAAACGCTGGTTTCAAGTGAAGAGAAGGTAGAAACTATTCAGTTCAGTTTAAGTGAACTTGCTTACTTCCCCTGTCCAAGCACCACGTTATACAGTATGCATCCAGTAGTCAGCGATATGGGTTGCCGTATCTTTTGCCTCGATCATGTCGTACCTATTGCATGTTCCTGGAGGTGGGGGCCGCTCATTAGGTGGTCTGTTACATTATTGCAAAAAACAATTTCATGAACATTAGAATCAACATAACTTACAGAAGATACTAGATGTCTAACAAAATGTTTTTAATTTTTTTTATGGCTATGCAAGCTAGACGACGAAAAACAGTTTGGTATTCCTTTAACTCCATTAAGCCAATACTAAAAGAGATGAAAGACACCACGGTAAGAACACGCACTTCCAATGACATGGTCATTCCAGCAATGATTTATGGATACCAAGTGTGGAGCTTGCTCAAACAGATGCTGAGAAGCTTAAGAGAGCAACGGGACGGCGCATACTGAAAATGTGGATACGGGATAAGATCCGGAACGAAGAAATTTGACATTAAAATTTGTTTCGGCACGTTGTGGAAGCAGCGATACCACGCAAACATCGCTGGGCTGGACATGTGGTAGCAGCGATAACACGTCACATCGCTGGGCTGGACAAGTGGGATCAGCGATAACACGCCACATCGCTGGGCTGGACATGTGGAATCAGCGATAATACGTCACATCGCTGGGCTGGACAAGTGGAATCAGCGATAACACGCCACATCGCTGGACTGGACATGTGGAATCAGCGATAATACGCAAACATCGCTGGACTGGACAAGTGGGATCAGCGATAACACGCCACATCGCTGGGCTGGACAAGTGGAATCAGCGATAACACGCAAACATCGCTGGGCTGGACATGTGGTATGCATTCCTGACAACAGATGGATACGTAGAACAACGTTTTGGTGGCCATATGCCTGTACACGTCCACGGGGTCGCCTACCTACGCGATGGCGGAATGAACTTACCAAATCAAGGCTCTCATTGGTACAGTGTTGCAAAAGATCGGGACGCACACAGAATACTGTTGACTTCTCGCATACGGCACACGTACTGGACTGATGCCGAAGATAATGTGATGTGATGCAAGCTAATGTGCTTGTAATATTTCAGAAACAAAATAACGTGTAAGATGTAAGTAAACGACAATGGTAACCTGATAAGTTTAACTATACGCCACTTGAGCGATCAATACTGTCGTTGTAGTGCTGTTTGTCTATTGAATGTGTGTAGCTCGTAATGCTCCTGGACCAGTGAACGTGTCCTAGTGTTGTCCTGTAGCAATCTAACGTGTCCTGATGTTGTCCTGTAGCTGTCTGACGTGTCCTAAGGTGCCATTACACGATGTTGCTTGTATTAAGCCGTCTATTGACAATTAATGTGCCTTTACGCTGCCCTTTGACAATTTAACATGTTCAAAGCTGCCCTTTGGCAATTTAAACTTGTCCTAAGCCTGAACCGCGTAGCGCAGTTGTTAGCGAGCTGGCTTCGCATTTGGGTTCATTTCCCAGTTGATACGGAAACGTTTTTTTCAAGACCGCAACGGTTCCCTGGTCGACCCAGCCTTAAATTGGTACCGGTTCATTCTGGGAAGTTAAAAGCGGGGAGGGAGAGGCGTGGAGCCCGCCCTCATATAACTAAGCCTTGAAATTTGAGGTCGCTAACACTGCACACCCATACGGCAGTAATGCTATGGGTTACTTTGACTTTGACGCTGGAACGCGTGATCGCGCTTTGTTTCTGTCCTGGTAAGTTGGTTGTGTATATTATACGAGTATATGTTTATATCGGCTGCATTACTACTTTCATCCTTTTATACAGAAACATGCATGTAATGGTATTGTGTTTCTCTTGTTGTGGCTTCCCTAGCTTGCAATTACCGCTTGGCTTGTATCTTTTGATCTGATAAAGTATGGATTGGGATTAAGGTTGTGGACCAATAAAGTTGTCAAGTCTCATAGGCTGAAGGTGTAGGGTTCAACCCTGGGAAGAACTTCGAGCTTGTTTCTTTCTGCGGGTTGGTTGAAATAACATAATTTTACTCGCAGGTGGTACCAATAAAACAACCGTGCATGCACGATACTCAGAGACTGCCAGAGCAAGTGACCTTTATTCCTCGTCCATATACATCTCTTTCGGTGGCTACATCAACAGGGAAAACACATTTTCTTTTATAGCCTGCCGTTTTTGCTAAGCCAGAATGCATTGCACTGTGTTTTGCACCTAATAATTCGGTGTATCTTACTTATATCAGAGTCTAATTTTATGAGTTCACATCCCAAAGGGGTACGACCGTGCTGTTTCAAGGATCCGAACCCCGCAGATTTTGGTTGTGAACCATACTACTTCTCACTTCGCCATTCCACAACCCAACCACAAAGTGATTGTTCTGATAGTATAATATTTGACGTTTGATGTGTTCCTCGCTTTATAAGCGTCCTGCATTTAATTTTAATTTGTTTTCATTGTTAGTTAATATGTTTGCATAACATTTTGGTATGTTTTCCCGGTTGCATTTTTGTGTGATATATTCTCAAATGTCCACATACATTGGGTTAGGTATTTTATGGAGATTCTATGTTTTTGTATGTCATATCTTTGGCTGTTGTTTGTGGAGATTCTATGTTTTTGTATGTCATATCTTTGGCTGTTGTTTGTGGAGATTTTATGTTTTTGTATGTCATATCTTTGGCTGTTGTTTGTGGAGATTCTATATTTGTGTATGTGCCATCTGTGTTGTCGTTAATTGTGGAAATTCTATGTATGTGTATGTCCCATCTGTGTGGTCGTTAATTGTGGAGATTCTATGTATGTGTATGTCCCATCTGTGTGGTCGTTAATTGTGGAGATTCTATGTATGTGTATGTCCCATCTGTGTGGTCGTTAGATGTGGAGATTCTATGTATGTGTATGTCCCATCTGTGTGGTCGTTAATTGTGGAGATTCTATGTATGTGTATGTCCCATCTGTGTGGTCGTTAGATGTGGAGATTCTATGTATGTGTATGTCCCATCTGTGTGGTCGTTAATTGTGGAGATTCTATGTATGTCCCATCTGTGTGGTCGTTAATTGTGGAGATTCTATGTATGTCCCATTTGTGTGGTCGTTAATTGTGGAGATTCTATGTATGTCTCATCTGTGTGGTCGTTAATTGTGGAGATTCTATGTATGTCCCATCTGTGTGGTCGTTAATTGTGGAGATTCTATGTATGTCCCATTTGTGTGGTCGTTAATTGTGGAGATTCTATGTATGTCCCATCTGTGTGGTCGTTTATTGTGGAGATTCTATGTATGTCCCATCTGTGTGGTCGTTTATTGTGGAGATTCTATGTATGTCCCATTTGTGTGGTCGTTTATTGTGGAGATTCTATGTATGTCTCATCTGTGTGGTCGTTTATTGTGGAGATTCTATGTATGTCTCATCTGTGTGGTCGTTAATTGTGGAGATTCTATGTATGTCCCATCTGTGTGGTCGTTTATTGTGGAGATTCTATGTATGTCCCATCTGTGTGGTCGTTTATTGTGGAGATTCTATGTATGTCTCATCTGTGTGGTCGTTTATTGTGGAGATTCTATGTTTGTCTCATCTGTGTGGTCGTTGATTCCTTCACTATTGCCGACTTCTCAAACATGGAGAATGATCAATACAGTAATCAGAAAGATTTTTATTCATTAAAAATGTTTTTAAAAACATGGCCTCTACAATCAGTGGTCAGCCTGGGTCTATGTGTATGACAAGAATATCACCACTGCTCCACAGAGAGCATGTCGTAGAGGCGACTAACTGTGTGGCATGGCATAACACAAGTCATGGTTATGTGGTATGTTAAGAGCAGCATAGATGGAACCTAACAGGCTTCGGGTCTACTTTGATCTAGTGTTTGAATCTATTAAGACGATTAACCACCCTCCGCAGCACAGGTCAACAAAGACTATAATTAGCCACTGCAAAAATTTGGTAAAACGTTTCCTGTAAAAAGACAAGCTATAATCACATTGGAGTGAAACAGTGAATGCTTACAAATGCTTGGAAACAGGATTCATTTTTTTTAAAGATGGCAGATACAGTGGTGGCCTAGGCTTGAACAGATGCTTTGGCAATCCAGAAGGAAAGAGATGACGTGAAAAAAGTACTAAAGTACTATCTATCTATCTATCTATCTATCTGTCTGTCTGTCTGTCTGTCTGTCTGTCTGTCTGTCTGTCTGTCTGTCTGTCTGTCTGTCTGTCTGTCTGTCTGTCTGTCTGTCTGTCTGTCTGTCTGTCTGTCTGTCTGTCTGTCTGCCTGCCTGCCTGCCTGCCTGCCTGCCTGCCTGTCTGTCTGTCTGTCTGTCTGTCTGTCTGTCTATCTATCTATCTATCTATCTATCATTCTATCTATCTATCTATTTATCTATCTACCTATCTATCTATCTATCTATCTATCTATCTATCTATCTATCTATCTATCTATCTATCTATCTATATATCTATCTATCTATATATCTATCTATCTATATATCTATCTATCTATTTATCTATCTATCTATCTATCTATCAATCCATCCATCCATCCATCCATCCCATCCATCCCATCCATCCCATCCATCTTGCTTTCTTGCTATATATTTATATGTATGTCTAAATGTATGTCTGTGTCTCTGTATATGTGTGTATGTGTGTGTGTGTGTGTGTGTACATCTATCCTTTATCTATCTATCTATTCGTGTATCTAATTGACTAATTATCTTTCCATCAATATACAGATTTCATCTGCACTTATCTATATGTTTATCAATATAATTATCTATTGCCCTAACTTATTCCCAACCTTCAACATTCACTTAAACTCCCTCCCAATAATCAACATTCCTTAAACTCACTCCCAGCAATCAACATTCATTAAACTCACTCCCAATAATCAACATTCCTTAAACTCACTCCCAACAATCAACATTCACTTAAACTCACTCCCAATAATTAACATTCCTTAAATTCACTCCCAACAAACAACATTCACTTAAACTCACTCCCAACATCAACTTTCCCTTAAACTCGCTCCTAACAATCAAATTTCCCTTAAACTCACTTCCAACAATAAATATTCCTTAAACTCACTCCCAACAATAAACATTCCTTAAACTCACTCCCAACATCAACTTTCCCTTAAACTCACTCCAAACAATCAACTTTCTCTTAAACTCGCTCCTAACAATCAACTTTCCCTTAAACTCGCTCCTAACAATCAACTTTCCCTTAAACTCACTCCCAACAATAAACATTCCTTAAACTCACTCCCAACAATCAACTTTCCCTTAAACTCCCTCCTAACAGTCAACTTTCCCATTAAACTCACTCCCAACAATCAACATTCCTTAAACTCACTCCCAACAATCAACATTCACTTAAACTCACTCCCAACAATCAACATTCCTTAAACTCACTCCCAACAATCAACATTCCTTAAACTCACTCCCAACAATCAACATTCACTTAAACGCACTGCTACATGGAAGCCTCTCAACTCCCCAGGGAGGTCCTAAAGGACGAGCAGGGAGAAACTCTACTGACGACATTGTCTATTCGCCAACGGGATCTGCAGCTCCGCTAACTGAACTGAAGAGGAACAAGTCCAACAAACATCGGTTTGGATCGTCCAGCAAGGTCAGTCCTCAGTTGTTCTGGGTCCACGAGTAATTATATATTCAGTCAAGGATCATCTTCCTATGACTTCTCTTCCACTATCTACTTCTATATTCATATCTAGCGTCTCACAGAAAGAGCTAAAGAACATTTGTGTCTAACTACAATGATAACTAGTTCTAGTCTCGTTATCGGTACGCTCCAGTCGACCCAGTTGTAAGTAGTTACGCTGGTTACTAGAAGGGTAAGAAAAGCAACGACGAACACAACTGCCCATTTCATATCATATAAAAAGATGTGGCCTTTATAGTGCCTTTCACAATGTTTGCCGCGTTTCAAAATTGAATATCTGAGCTTCCATCTAAACATAATATTTCAAATTATGCGTTTAACCTGCAGATCACCATGTCCGAATGGTGAATATTTTTTTCTTGCCCATGAACATATGGTATACAATGTTATTTATTTAGGGTATATCAAAACCCGTCCTCCTAATGAAACTAGTTTTTTGAAATGATTTCACTTTTCATAACAGTGAGTATTTTTCTTTTTTAAATAACATTTTCTACGTGTTTTACCAAATCTTTCCAACTTCAACCCAAAGCGCACTCACTGCCAACTGTGGTAGGCCATAGATCACTCTGACTTTTAAGTTATAGTGAGCATTCCGGTCTGTCAATATGTCAATGCAAATTCTAGCATAGGCGTAGCTTAGCTAATTGTTAACGTTCGCGACTACAATGAGTATGAAAGTCCATTTTTTTACACATCATACTTTTGCGTTGAAGATGTATCAATATTTTTGTAGAGAGGATAAGCGTTGTAAACTGTATCGGAGTATCTCAAACCCTGAAAAGAGAACTATTCACGCTTTGTGTTTAAGTAAACGGTCATTTGATCGATTGATCCAAGAATATGGAAGCTCGTGTTTCATCACGACAAATACGCAAGGAAGAAAGAAAAGGGTAGATAGCTTTGACAAGGATGCGATTAGAAGAGATATTTTTTAGAATGTTTGATTCCAAAGAAACAGTAACACTAAAGAAACTGAAGACACGTCTGAAAACACACAGTGGCATTGATGTATCGAAGTATACATTGTAGAGAACTGCAGGTGACATATGTTTTAGGTGCAGAAAGTATGATTACTGGAGAAACGTCATCTGCGAGCAGCCGCATCTAGTATCCATGAAAAGCCACATCTAGTATCCATGAAAAGCCACATCTAGTATCCATGAGAAGCAACATCTAGTATCCATGAGAAGCTACATCTAGTATCCATGAGAAGCCACATCTAGTATCCACGAGAAGCCACATCTAGTATCCATGAGAAGCCACATCTAGTATCCATGAGAAGCCACATCTAGTATCCATGAGAAGCCACATCTAGTAT